>JASSUY010049947.1:0-25499 GCA_032466535.1 Forpus xanthops | reverse complement strand
TTATGTTGAGGACACCAGAACTGCACACAATATTCCAAGTGAGGTCTCACGAGAGCAGAGTAGAGGGGCAGGATCACATCCCTTGTTCTGCTGGTCACACTCCGTTTGATGCAGCCCAGGATGCAGTTGGCTTTCTGGGCTACAAGAGCACACTGCCGGTTCATGTTCATTCTCTCATCAACCAACACTCCCAAGTCCTTCTCTTCAGGGCTTTCTGAATCTCACCTCTAATCCTATCTTATCCTATTACTACTTACTATACTGTATATGAGCCCGGAAGCTGGTCTTCAGAACCAAATATGAACCATATGTTCTTATAAGGAGTGCAAAGGTAACGTCAGGCAAAAGGTGCACAGACCATATATAATACAGCATTAAAAGGCAAACTAGTGGGACCCACCCCCATATCTAACTGATGTTTTATATACATTGCAGTAGACTTATCTGCTGTCATGCCCCTGCTGCACATGATGGTTTGCAGGTTCATCCAGTTTTAGGTTCTCCTGTAAAAGAGAACTGAGGATACACTGGAACAATCCCAGCTAAGATGATTCAAGGCTTGCAGCATCTGCCATATGATGAGAGGCTGAGAAAGCAGAGATTGTTTGGGAAAGAGAAGGCCTGGGATCAGGTGATCTTATCACAATGTATAAATTTAACTACTTCAGAAAAGTCAGTTCACACTGATTACCAACACACCTCAACTGTTGCAGCTCATAAATCTGAGAAAGCAAAGCTTTGGACAGTCATTCTGGAATTTTGGCAGCAGCAATTCAGGCTACAAATAAACTATGGCATAATTTCTTTACCACCCATCACAAGGGAGCAGAATTTGTTGCAGTTTAGTTTATTGGGTATGGTGACCTCTTATACTGGAAGCAGAGAGCACTGCACACAGAAACAAACGTCATGGCCTAAATCATAAGGTTACCTTTACTCATAGCTGGGTAGTCCAACAACCTCTGATTTGAGCACCAATGGCCAGTTTCAAAACTGCAGTGACAGTTCACACAGACTCATCTTCACATACAGACAACTGATAGAGCACTTTAGTCTCACCCAGTGAACTGACTACACCAACTTCCATATATTTTTCTTTTGAAGAACATATCAAGTCAGGTAGCCTATGTTAGAGGCAAAATACATCAGAGAAGTTCATTTGCAGCCTGTGTAGAGCTTAAGCTGCCCTAAATAAATTTCTTGACTTGGAAGAAAACAATATAAATCAAGTTACAATACTCTAAAGACTCTGTGGGGAAAAAAAAGTGAAGGCTCTTTGGCATCTTATTACAAAAACTCAGCACATCTGATTTACAACTCTCATAATGGCATCTCAACCTTTTCTGAAAGGTCAGGAGATACCTCATATTTAATAACACTTGGGTCTCCTAATGCTTATGTAAGCTACAGAATTACATAGATACCATATTCATAAGACCACCAAAAATAAAATCATTCAAAAGCATCTTAATACCTAAGTCTTTGCATTTTGGAGGTAAAAGAAGCATAATACGTTTTGGGGAAGAACTTGTAAAAATTTTCTGTCTGCCTATTAGCTCCTATATTACAACACCTTCTGTGTGGACTTACATATTCATATATATATAAGTGAGATTATAAAATCAGTGTATATTTATAAATGTCACTCTAATTAACAATTTTCATGCAAGAACTTTTTTAACTGAGAAGCCACATTTCTCACCCCTGAAGCTACACACTCTTTAGTGCTGCAATCAGAAATTGAAAGCTAGTGGAAGTCAAAGTCCAGGACTGGTACCTATTCATTCCACATGCACTAGTGACTTTTCTCTTGCCATGACTTCTCCTTGTGCTGCAGCATGCTAAGAATTTAAACAAGGGTTCCTCAAAACTTCTACACTAAAACTTGAAAAACAGCAGCAAAACAATAAAGCATAAAAATGATTCAAAAAAGTAACTACAACCAAATCACAAGATGTTTGATCACAAATTTCCAAATCAAACTAGAAAACTGAATATAGTACACAAGCTCTCTTGGCTGAGAAGCACTGAACTTCTGGCAAAATTCTTCAAGATATTTTAGCCCTGTGCAGAATTACCAGCCCTTCAGGGCACCAGCATCAAAAGACAGCTTTGTCATGTGAATGACTGCATATTGTTGAAATATAAGTATGCCTATGGCAGTATTTCTCAAGTGTAGGGACAAGTCAGTAAGCTGAAAAATTTTTCATGCAAAGGAAGATATACCTGACAAGATAATGAGGCATCTCCTTCAGTCCAGTTGGGTGAAAGGCACAACTGTTTTCAAAACAAAAGTTTAGAAGTTCTTCATGGGAGGATATTCAACTTAGCCTGGTTTTGATGGAGAAGAATCTTTATATTCTACTCATGTTGATGTAAGGGTCTAAATTAGGTTATCATTTATAGCAATAGTTACGTTGCCTATTTTTAAACAAAGAATTATGAGGCACCTGCTTCGACTTCAGGTAAAGCCCTGAATGCGATTAGCTTCACATAAAGCAACGAGAAACCTTCCATATTAAAGTAGTGTACCATTTAAAAACCCAGCTGTGGATCAGGTAACATTTTATCATTCACAGCGGAGACAAAGTTTGCATACCTTTGCATCATATCATTATCAGACTGCTCTCAACTCATGCCAAATGTTTCTTTAGCCATGACTAGCAGAGGAAAAGCCATCTTCAATTCTTCAGCAGTATAGCACTTCATAAACAACAGTAGTGTTTACTTCAGAGTTAATTCAAGGGGAGACCAAAAGAGACAAGAAAACAGAAGAAAATGAGCGGGGAGGAAAGGTTACAAACTGTTTGCTTGGAGAGGAAAGGATGAAGGGGAGAGAAAATACAGGGAACCATGCCTTTAGAGGATGAACTGAAGTGGAAGGAAAGCAAATCACTCTGAACAATACATCTATTGCTGAAAATGGAAGCCCAACTTCAGTTGTGTAACGTAACCTCTATACAGACCACAGATATACTCAGCCTCCTATTTTAAAGGCAGCCCTAAGTACATTCTTGTTTTCAAAAGTACTGTCCTTGAAAGATCCGTGGACACAGAGCTTCCCACTGATATCACTACTTCAATATGCTCAAATCAAGTATTGAAGAAAAAAAGTTACAATCTAATTAGCAGCCACATTTGTTGTTCAACTGTTTGTACCTACCAGATACATATGACCAAAGGTACAAAAGTCAGTCTTCACTATAGGCTTGCCAAACCAGGCAAACAAATAGTGTCATAGTCAGAAATGTCTCTAGTATCTCCAGTTCCATTTCACTCCTACACAGTGGCACATTTTCCCTCCATGCTGTCATAGTTTACATACCAATTGAGACTAATAATGCTCTGCAAAAATATGTTGAAAGAAAACAGATCTCTGTAATTTTACTTTATGATACTGTCAAACAGAAATAATTTGAAGCTGACAAAAAATCTAACGGCAAAGCATGGTTTGTCATCTATAAAAAGATTTGTTAATACACTAACAGCAGCAAATAAGCAAATCAAAAAATGGTACAAGTGTAATTCCCATGATAGCAGAATCTTACTGTTCTAATAAGAATATTTAGTAGTCATAAAACTTTTGTTTTAACAGATGTTGCTATTTTATGATTGTTATTCTTTCATTTTATAACTGAAGTATACACTGCAAAACTTTACAAGTTTGTGTCTGTACAGAAAATTGTTCTGTCATGTGAGTGAGTTAAAGGAACTTCAGCAAGAGGATTTCCACATTCAAGTATCAGAATTATCAGAAACTATCAGAGATTACTACTACTACATATGAAATCATCTGGGAAAAAAAAAAAATAAAAAAATCAGACGTTTTTGCATCTGCATAACAAAATCAGAGCAATCTGCGTCATAGTTGTCATGGAACACCACTGCTTTCCATAAGCATATAGAAACCCTCTTCCTCAAATCAGGAAGAAATCATTTCAAGAATTAGTGCCATCTGACAGCAGACAAATGCCATTATGACACAGTGCTGTCTTTCAGACTCCCCACACATACATGTAGCAGCAATAAACTAGGAGGTAACTGACCAGCTCCAATACATTGGTTGGAGGCAGAACCTGAACCAGAAGCTGCTCTTTGAAAGAAATTACAAACTCTATACCCTTGTAAAACAAACAAACAAACTACTTTGTTCTCCCCTCCCCAAAAAAGGGTTAATCTTTAATCCACTTTATACTAAAAAAGAGGGTGGTGGAAGAACAATCAAGAGTTGAAAATTGCCACAGAAGCCAAGGACAACACACAAGTACTACCTAACAGAGTACAATCCAAAAAAGTTGATAAAGCTGGACATACTTTTAGAAGCACTAAGTGCCTACTGCACTACTAAGTTTCAGCTCAAATAATTACGTTGACACCTAACTTGACTAAAATTTAAAAAGAAAAGCCCCACATATATAACAAGCTACCATTTCTACTGAAAGATTACCTCAAAGAGGGAAACTCCAAAATTTAAGTAAAAATGGATTCAAGTTTAACAGAGAACAGCATCCAATAACAAATAGAAGGTAGACCAAAAGAAACCAGCACTCAAGAAAAATACAATTAACTCCTAGTAAAAAAGTCATAGGCCATTACTAAGGTCGGAAGGGAACAAAAAAAAAAAATCCCATGGCAACATCAATGCATTTTATAGTATCATCTTGCACTAGCTCCTGGTGCTTAAAACTTCAAGCACTTTCCCTATCACAAGAGCTAGGGTAACTTCCTTATACCCCATGTAATACAAATTCTAACACATAAAAAAAAAAAAACAAAAAACAACCACCAGCCTAAAAAAGCAACCAAAAAAAATCTCACAAGGCAAATTAATCTTCCCACATTATTCAACAGTTTATGTATACAAGATGTTTCTAGCCAGAAAATTAGGGCTCATGACAGTGACTAAACAGTTCATCCAGTAAAAACTGTTTTTATCTGGTCCTATTCCAAAAGTTTAATGCTGCTATATATGGTGTATGTCTCATCCTTCATCTAAAGCATAAGACATATTCTAAACCAGCACCAACAGCTGGGGAATCTTATGGTAAACCATCCTAGTAGTAGGTGCTACACTGTGACAAAAGTTAAGAGAATGAAGAAAACAACAAAAATAAAAAAATAAAAAAAAAAAAAAAAAAAAACCAAGGGAAATTGAACAAAAGTCTGGAAAAAAAGGAGCAAAAAAGCTGCATTTCTATAAAAGCAAAAAATGGGTGAATCAAATCTGCTCCCAACACACCGGAAACATGCTTTGGTTTTTCACACAGGCTTTCAAAAATCCACTTGCAGGCAATAAATAAAACCTTCCTAGCCCAGTACTTCTAAGTCCCATGATTCCCCAAGATAAAGAGTTAAATTGTTTCAACTTTTGAATAAGTCAGCATAGTAAAATACACTTCAGCTAACATATCAGTTTATAGAGTTTCATTAGGCTTTCTTGAAATACAAAAAAGAGGAGATGTGAGACGTAACAGAGACAAGTAATGAAACTTATAGCATCATCCTTTTTTATTAAAGCCAAAAAAATCACACAAACTTTTCCTCCATGAAGAGGAAAGTATGAAGTCTATGCTGTGACATTCTTTGGGGTTTGGTAGTAGCTTCTGCCCCACTTCCCCACCTCCCTTCTCCAGACATTTGCTTCAGATTCATGGTCCGATAAAGCAATATCCTCCCAGGAAAAGTACCCAAAAAGCTATTCAAGGAAAAAGATCCAGTGCCCTAAGACAATATCAGTGATGTACTGGCTTGCTTTTTTACCTTATTTCTCTAACCAATTGATGACGGAACAACAGCAGTTACAGTATTATTTAAGTACAGCATTTAAGTACAACTTCAAAAGAAGTAAGCAAAACAGGGGATAAAGCAGCTCCTTCCAGCTTAGGAAACAATGAACAGTCATTTATATATAGTGACTGCAAAGTACAAAACTTGTTCAATTTGGAAATTGAACAAGAACTTGCAGTTCCAAAGTTAAAATATTCAAACTCACAGGAGCTTGATTCAGTGTACTCTAAAATATTTTATTAGTGAATTCTTGCTTTTGTGAGTAACTGAAAGCAATGAATATGTTTAAACAAACATGAAACCCAAGTATATATTTTTATCATCAGATTCTAATTTTGGTTTGATTTTCAGAAGAAGTAGGATACATGCTGAGTCAATCAGAATTTTAAAGTTTGCCTAGTCCACATTCAAAAGCTTGTAACAAAAATACACATTTTAATCCCATATACAGGACAACTGAACTTTTCAGGTTAGAAAAAGCTGTTTCAATTTTCCACTGTGGTAAAACAGCACATCATGCATTTTAAGTATGTACTGAAGAATGTTATTAAAAATATAAAAACTATCTTCTTAAAACACTGTAGTCAAATTCTTATTCAAGCCACTAAAAAAGAATACCACAGTTATAGTCTATACTTCTCAAGCCACAGTAATCGGATAGCAGTAATTTACAGTAAAATCTGGTGTTACATTTAGCTGTACAACATTACTAATTATAGAGTAATTTCAACAATAAATATTTGGTTAAACTCTGCTTTGTCATCAGCGTAAGCAATTTAAGATGAAACTGATCTTTCAAAGAGTCCACACTTTTTTAGAGTCTATTTTTATTTTCTGGTAACTGAACATCTCCTACAGAACGTTTCTGCAGAACTACCACTTCGCAAACAGAAAACCACATAGACAATGTAGAAGCAAAAAGGAGATTCAAACCTGGAGCACCAAGGCAATCCACAGCTCCCTTTAAACTGCCTTTGGCTAACCCTATTTTACTACTCAATAGTAGTTTTACTATTCTTCTAACAATAACCTCATAGAGCACACAGGCTGCATCACTTCACAGCAAGGTAAGTTAGAAGACAGATCAGAAAGAATACAGGGAAGAGAAACCAAGACACAGATGAATATGAGAAACATGGTTGATGCAATATCAAGTAAACCACCCCGTTAATCCCCTAGACACCAGTTTTAAAGGAAGTGTCTTCCTGAAATGCTCCTTCACAGATGAATGGCAGTAGCACTTTATCTCCATTAGAGAGGAAAAAATAAAAAAAAATAAAATTAAAAAATAAAAAAGAATTAAAAAAAATATAACAGGCTGCTTCTGAGAGTATCCAGAGCCAGCCAATCAGTTTTTATACAAGAGGCCAATCTAACTGAAGTCAGGCCTTCAGAGAATCTCATAACTCCAACTATAAAGCATGTGATATGCAGAGCAAAAGGCAGGCATCTGAAATTCTCCTTTATGAGACCTCATAAACATTACCTATAACAGAGTAAAGAATTATAGAAAATGTAGCCCCAGCTTTCCCCTAGAACTAGGAAGGTAACACAGAATACAGGAATGTAGAAGGTAAGAAGGTGAAAAGAATTACTGGGAAACAGAAAAAAGGATTTGTGTTTTGTTTGTGTTTCAAGTTTTACATGTCTAGTCCATAGATTTCTCCTGATAGTTTCTATTTTCAAGGTAGTATGTCAGATGCCAGGAGGTACATGAATAATATAAAGTGGAGAAACCAAGCCATGAGCTGGAAACTGCAATCAGAGAGCACTACTCAGCATTATTGTCAGCAATGACTATACTGCTTGCTGGGCAGGCAACAGCACTTGTATAGTTGTTGTAATGTAGTGTTTGCACAGTGCCACTAACCTATCAGACACTATTGCAATGGAAACAAAATTTTTTTTCCCCCTACAACAGTTAAAATAAATAAGCCAGTATTCCTGCTGAGCTGCCCCACTTGCATGACATGCAAGTCTGTAATCTCATACTATACACAGAACATTCTTTTCTTACTTGACTAGCCAAAGAGGATGGCTATTTCTGGATTACTCAATACTAATTAATCAATGATCTGTTGATATCGCCTTCACTTAGAGTGTAAATCTCCACAAAGCACTCGAAGTGAAGTCTATGTAGTAAATAAGTTAGTAGTAAAATTACCTTCAAAGAAGAGTTTATAACACAAACATTTTGGTTAATAAATACGATTTGCTAAAAGCCTAAATATTTACTGTATCGTTAATATGTTCTTTCCTGTATAACATTACAAACCTGACAATTTAAACCATGTAAATTTATTACAACAGCAGAAATATTGGACAAGTTGAAACAGAACACAGAACTTCACCTATTTAGTAAATTCATACAGTAAATTTTCTACCATTAAAAAAAAATTAATCACAAGTTACCTTTCACTCCAATAGAAGTCTTGAAGATTAGTAGAATCCAGTCAACAACGACAATTGGGTAACAACACAATATCTTCTGTGCCTGTCAGAAAGAGTTATATTTGGAGTCAAATTACATTGAAAAATATCCCACCCACCGAGTGAATTAGAAAACCAGAGAAGTGAAATTGAACTGTGCTTAAATGAGAAATACCTTTTTAAAACATGAACAGCCTTCCACAAAGAAAAAAAAAAAAAACACACACAAACCTACCAACACAATCCCCTTTAAAAAAAATAGAAGTGCAGCAGTTAATTGTAAAGTCTAACACTCTTAAGTCAAGATGAGTCTTTCAGTTTAGAAAACTGAAAATAACCCCTTACAATGTAGGCTGACATCTTGTATAACCTAGGCTATAACACAATCAGATGCTTCCACATCCCCTTTTCTTGCTCCCATCTGTTTTCTTGTGTCCAGCCATTGTGCAAGTATACAACAAATAGAATTACAGAATCATAGAATACTTAGGGATGGAAAAGACCTTAAGATCATCTAGTTCCAACCCCCCTGCCATGGGCAGGGGCACCTCCCACTAAACCATGCATAGTTTTCCAACACTACTTTTCTTGGGTTAATTTTGCCTGCAATGAGGAGAAAGCCCACTTTCCCTCCTCCTGATCCCCCCAACTTATGGTCAGTTCCAGAATGAAACCGCCATTAGAATGAGTACATCTTTCTCAGGAAAGCATTTAATCTTGCTGTAAAGATACCTAATGGCAAATATGCTATGCACAACAACCTTTGGCAAAACCATTTCTACCCTACTGAAATTTACACACAGTAAACCAAAAATGTAGAAAACTTGTCCTCTTTCAACAATTAAAGTAATGCAGTACACTAGAGACATAACGAATATTAATGTAAAACATTTAGACCCTTTTCCTGCTACTAAATCCTTTCACAACCATGATTAATGGCTGTCATTCACATTACAGGCACAACTATCACCATTTTAGATTGCTCCATCCCTTTTTAATCCTTAAATAGATGAATCTTTCTACTGAAACATGATTCCCAGTTCTTCATGTAACTTCTGTAATTCTCTCAGGTTATTACTCTCAAATTTCTAAAGTTTAATGCCAAAAATGAACACAGAATTCAAAACAGAACCACATAATCACCAACTACAGACAGGTTTTATTACCTTGTCATGTATTTTCTATGCTGTTTATACGCCAAGTTTAATTTTAACAACTTACAGAGAACTTATGTTCAATTATTATTCACAATCAACAATATGTCTTTCAAATGTATTTACTTCCCAGAACACTTTCTCATTCTCTATGACCCATGTTCTTCATTCTTAAATGTATGTTTAGAAGGTGGCCACATGAAAAATGCATATTTTGCCAATATCTGACCTCACTAAATTATTCAGATTGAATATGAATTTCTATTATTCTTCAGGTTACCCTCTCTAAATGAGACATATTCAGTGTTGTTGCTAAAACTCCATTAACTCACACCAAGTCAGACTGGCTTCAGAGTGCTGCATTTGCTCCTACTTCTTAAGTCATACCAAAAAAGTGGTAATGAAATCTATTATGAATTGACTGAGATTGCTGGAGATTTATCATATTGGAAGGGGAACAACAGGTATATTTTCAAATAACTGAAGCCTGGAAGTTCATTCCACATGGCCCTGACTGTTCAGTTAGAACTCTCTTCTCTACTGCAAGATGTGCGCGCACAGAATACATACAGTTTTTGAAAGCCTTGCCTGGACCATTCTAAATGATATTGCTACAATACAAGCTCATCTGCCATGGGTACAGACTGTTGACACAAGCTTTGAGATCCATAACCTCTGAAAACATGAAAGGGAAGGTCATAGCGTAAGCACAAAGGGAATCAAACTCATTGGAACTCTGCAATTTAAGCAGTTTAACTTCCCACCATAGAGGTTAAGATCAGACAGAAAATAGCATGGCAAGCAGAAATAGAAACTTGTTGGAAAGGAGTACAGTAGGCTGAAGCAGGATGTTTCAGCTGAACATTCTTTCAAGACCGCTTCTGTGTGACCCAGGATGCCACAAAACTGGTTCTGAACTAGGTCTGTTCTGTAACCGGACAGCTCTGCAGCTTAGGGACTGAATTTACCTGATGCTCGAAACTTAAAAATATCATACCACTTTTGATTTCAGACACTCCAGGTCTAGAAATACCTGGTTTTGTGAGAATTTTCTGAAGGCTAAGTTTTGCAGAACTATGTGCTTGTTGCATTTCACTAACACTCTGGAAGCACCCATGCCAGCAGACAGGAAAATGAGGCAGTAAGGATAAGTAAAGCACTACCTGTCAATGAAAAAGCTATAAAGCAGACTGTTTCAATTGAAAATGGGTCTTAGACACCTTTACATGAAGAAAAAAAAACTAATTGATCTGTTTGCTAGTCATTACTGGTATCAAAGCACCTTAACCTATGTTTACTCCCTAGCTGGCTATTACCTGTTCCCTGTCAGTGATTTGTTTCAGAAGCCGTTTCTGGAAATCCTAATTATTAAGGTGACAAATGTTCAAACCAACTCCCTTTCTGTCAATCAGCGATCATTCATACAGTAACCTCCTTTAAGTCCATTCCAGCCATACAAATGCATGCGCAATACTATTAACATCAAACAGCATTATCTTCAACTCAGGTGTATCTTCACCTGTGGAAAAATGATGCACTAAAAATGTTACCACAGAGTTAACAGCTCTTTTTAAAGTATTCATACTTTACTGCCCTGCAATTAAAGCCTCCCAGAAGAACAATGATAGGAGAAGAACTTTAGATCTAAATTTATAAATAACACTTTTTAAAGAGGTCAGCGCTTAATGTTCCCACAGAGGCCAGCCCATCACATGTTGAAAAGCAGACCTTTTCTTTTTTCTTAATAGCAGGTAACACACAATAGGATTCTAAGCTTTTAGCCTAATTCCTAAGAAAATTAGGAATGCGCAGTCTTCCTCAAGTTCATCCTTGCCTAATTACTGATAAACAGCTCCAGTGCAGAATCCATTTAGCACATTTTTCTGCAGTTGCTCACTCACAGTTGAAGGAAAGAAACTGCCCAAGATGCAAACAGATGAAGCTATCAGAACGAGGAGTGGTGCTCTAGCAGGAGAAGAATTAAACACTCCTCTCGCAGCATTCACACGACGGGTGCGTGAGAGTACAAAGCAGAAAACAGGACATATTTTCAGGCAAAAATCCTCCTCTCCTCCTTTCCTCTTACGAGGAAGTGGCGGACGCGACAGGGCAGCAGATGCGGAGCCGGGCGGGAGCGGGGGAGCGCGCCCAGCCCTGACGGGCCGTGCCCCAGCAGGCTAGCGGGGCAGAGCGGCGGGCGGGCAGTACCCGCCGGGGCAGCCGCAAGAGGGAGATTTGAACCTGAGCGGTGATGAGGTGCTCCCCGCGGCGCGACTCGCTGGAAGCAGCGCCCAAACCCGTGGGGAGAGGCGGGAAGGAGAATCCGGTCCCTTCAGAGCCCCCTGTCAGCCCAGGAGCAGGGGAAGGCCCCAGGGTGAGGAGGGGCTGCAGCACGGAGGCGATCTCCCCCGCAGAGGCCACCGCTCCGGACACGCTTCCTCAGGGCCGCTGCCGCCCCCTGCAGTCCCCGGCTCTGACAGCCCCCACAGACCGACCTCCCACCCGCCCAGCAGCCGCGAGAAAGGGGGCAACTCGGCCCACAGGACGATTAGCCGGCGCGGCCCCACCCGGGGCCCCCACATCCCGCATCGCACCGCGGAAAACGCTGACGGATACAGGGCAAAGCGGCCCCTCGCCGCACAGCCGCCCCCCTTCGCCGCAGCGCTGCGGTTCCCGATGCCCTCCGGCCGCCTCCCCCGCCAGCGGAAGGCCAGACTGCGGGCCGCAGTGCCCGGGGCCGCACTCCTCGCCGGTACCTGCCACCCGAACGCCCGCCGCCGCCGAGCTTCACACGAGATACCGAAGTTACAACCGCAGCCGTCAGCGCAGCTCGGGAGAACCCCCCGCCGACACCGCCCCACGGCCAATCTGTGCCATGCCCGCCCCCGCTCCCCGCTGCCATTCGCTGATGTCCTCGTCAATCGTCACAGCGGGCGCTTTGCCACCGCCCCCTCTTCCTGGGCCGCTTCCAACAGCCGCTGCCCGTGAGGTGCGGCGGGGTTGGGTTGGTTGTTGTTGGAGTTAAACGGTGGGGGTGAGCTTCGGGGGTGTTACTGGGGCAGGCTGGACACCTGCACCGGAGGAACGGTGTCTGGGAGCGGTGCGGGCGAGCCAGAGCACCGGGCGGGCTGCGCGGTGGGCCGCAGCCGGTGCCTTGTCCCTCCTCGATTGGCCGGGCACGGCTGCGGGCGGCGGGATGCCGCTGTCTTGCAGCCCCTGTTGTGGCCGTCTCCAAGCAAACTCGTAATCCGCTGGTATATTAGGCGGAACGAGCTCCTGCCGGGCTGCTACGGAGGCCAGTGGCACGGCGGGTTGGGGTGGCGGGAGTGCTGAGGGGAAGAGGCGGTTACCCGGCCCAGCGGGGCTCCGCACCGGGGGGACACGGGCACACCGGAGGGAGCTCCGCGGGGTCCCAAGGTGGCCGGGCCAGAGCACCCCTCCCGTGCTGGGAAGCAGAGGATCGGGACTGATTTAGCCTGGGGAAGAAGTCGAGTGTTGAAATGAGAGGTTCAGGCCGGGTGTAAGTTTTCCTTGCTCCCGAGCACAGCCGGGCAGTGGAGCGGGTTCCTCGGGGGTTTTCCACTCCTAAACGGCGACAAGCCCAGAGCCACCTCCCCTGACCACGCGCTGGCTGTGATGTGAGCGGGAGATTGGAATATAGAACCTGAATTTTATAATGTTCTACAGTCTTGATAGGGATTGTCCTTCACTTAGCTAAAGATCTTTCAGATGACTGTGGATGGTGACTGCTGAGAGACCAGATACGAAAAACCTAATGTGTAATGGCATCTGCTGGGCTGCACAGGCTGCAGGCCCCAGGGGTGCCGTGGGCAGTCTGCCCTTGACATCGCCTCCCCCTAAAGGCATGGCTTTAAGCCTTTAGGCTCTCCTTTAAACCGTGTATTAACCTTTGTAACTTCTAGCATACAAAAAGTATGTCAGATCGTGGACTGAGAGGTGATATTTTGGCCTGCAATTTGTGCATGTATGTACAAGAAAAAGAAAACGCTTGGAGAGAAATGTAGTACTAACAGGTGTCAAAAAAAAAAAGAAAACAAACAACCAAAACCCAAAACAACTAAACAACTAGCTGGTTAAGGAAATTAGGCCTGTCTTAGCTTTGATGGGTTTTTCTCATTACATGCAGTCATACTGAATTTACATAATCCAGCACACAGTATATGTTGCCTGTGCAACTTCATCCCTTTTATGAATTATAACCTAAAGTTAACCACGGACTTCCCACCTCATCCTCATATGCACACCAAGCGATGACTATGTTTTTTTGGAGCACAGAAGTTCTTCTATTTTGGAGAAGAGCTGTGTAGTGAAATGAATTAATTTATATGTAATTCCGGTGTCATTTCTAAAAAATTAGAAAGAGCAGGCAGAGGAAGAGCAGGACCATGACAGGCTGCTGAGTGTTCTTTAAGAATTCTGTAGGTATTGTAAGATGCCAAGTTTCCTTTATCAGAAATTTCTGTGTGATGCCATGTGCCACACTTGAATCTGATTTTGTGAAGGAGTTGAGGGATGTGTTTTCACAGTGCCAATCTTAAGATGCTAGGGTCTCATATAGAGAAGCTTACTACTGAAAATGAAGTCACCATAAATATTCTGGCTATTTCATAAGACTAAGAAATCAAGTCCTATTGGAAACTGATTAATACCTTTTCTTTAAGCTTGGTGCTTCAGAAGTAAAAACAACACTCCAGCTCACAGGAGTGCTGTTAAAGGAAATAAATGTAAGCACACAGAGAGGCAATGAGTTGGCAGTGAATAGAGAGAAAGCAGTTTTAGATACCTGTGCTTAATTCAACATTGTTCAGTGAAAGAGTTTAGGAATCAATAATTAAACAAGGAATTATAATGCATGTGCACAAGCAGTTTTAAGTCTTACTAGCTATGTTGCTTTATTTGTAATCTTCATATTTATTATAGCGTATAAGCTAATGAAATACTTTCAGTATCTCTTACTCTACATTCAAAAATGGCATTAGAAAAGCCTTTGACTCTTCGAAAGAGGAGATGGAGTATCATTTGTATAATTTTTATTTTTCAGGAAAAACAGTCAATGTGCTTTTTTTATTTTATTTGACATAGCAGATACTACAATTACCACAGCACCAGCTGATTAGGATCTTACCTCTAGGTGCTTCTTATATGCAGAATGGACTAAAACTGGGATCTTCCCTTGTTCATTCCTCAGATGCTTTGACATAAGGAATAATAGAATATACTCCAGTTTCTCAAGAAATAATATAGCAGCTTCACATGCCTGCCTAAAACCAATAGCTACTAGTAGAAATGGCTTCATTTACAGGCTCAACTGTTGGTCTCTGCAGCTTTCTGAGGCTAACTGACTTTGCACCATCCAAACTGCTCTTTCTTAATGCTAGCACTTGTGGGACTGTCAGTATTTAATACCATTGGCCTGACAAAGTTTAATTGTCACAGTACTACAGGCAGCTGCACCTGCAACAATCTGGTCTTCAGTAATGTTGCCAGTGTTGATAAAACCAGTGGAAATGCCTGTAATGAAATTTCCCTAGTTGCAAAAAGTCAGGAAGAGTCTGAAAGAAATTGCTTCAGACTTTTTTCTTCATTCCTCAGAGACTCAGACACCTCTGCTGAGAACCCTAGTTAGTTGTGCCTCCCCGAGAGCTTTAATTGTGCCAATGTTTCTTCTCACACTCGTTTGGGGCCTTTTTTTTTCCTGAAAAGATCCTTATGAAAAGCTTTCCTTCTTCTCTGATGTTCATTTTTGGAAAAGTAACCTGTTTCACTCAATTTAAAAGCTATGCTGCTTTTCTGTAAATGGTATACAATATAGCACAATTTTTGGTGTATGCTTTTCCTTAACTCTTTTACTATGGGACATATGTGGCCTAAAGAGTTGACAGATACAGACAGTTTTCATAAGCAGAGTAATGGAACATCTGGGTAGGCAGATAAAGTCTGTGTCATCCTCCCTGCAGCATGTCAGGTGGCAATTTTCATAATCTATTTTCTTTGGAGATACACTGCTGCTTCACTAGAACTAGTGAAATGCCATTAATGCAGCTTCAAATATTATCCTCCATGCCCTTTTTACTCTTCTGAGTTTACATCTAAATTTTACGTAGGTGCCACAGTGATAAGAATGTTACTGACATGTTGTTGCATCCAATATGCAAAATCTCTTGAAAGTGCTGATACAGCCAACACTTGTTTAACAGATATAAAGACTTCAGCAATACAACTGAATGCAAACACAAGAAATTTTGAACCTCATATTGGAGCTGCTCTTTGTACAAAGTATAAATCTGTAGTCAAAGTGGCTGCTTGCTCAGCTCTTGCACCAGTTGGCTTCTTGGCTTTACCTAAATAACACTCAGGTAACTCCTCCTGTATAGTGTTAAGCCTGCAGTCTACACATTAACCTCATGGCACAGCCATCAGCACTGTCTGTTATGAAAGAAAATGAGGAAAAAAATATCAATTTCTAATTTAAAACTTTTATTTTAAAAGAAAACACGATGTAAGGAAAAATGCTGCCTTCTATATAAAAAATGTCTCCATTTTATAAATTTAGAAAAAAAAAACAAAAAGCAAACAAATTTCTAAGAAATGGACAAAGTTAACAAATAAAACTACATAATCTATTCCTAGTACAATCAGAGACCTACCATTAATCTTAATTTTAGCCACTTCAGCTATTCAGCATCATCACTGTGGTTTTTAATGAGTAAAATATAGAGTGGTCTAGAAATGGGTCCTGAAAGAGTGTCTCCTCCTGTAAAGTTTCTTATAAATGGAATAAGCTTCTAAAAGGCAGCTTTCTGGAAAGGAAATGTATTTGTTTTTTTGTCCAAAGGTCTGCCTGCTGGCATTCAGGAAGGTTCAAAAGCTTGGAAAAGTAGATGAAAATATCTTCCACAATGAATAGAAAATGTGCTACAGCATAAAAATGTGCTCTAAGAAAAGTTCATGTAGCTGAAATTCTGCTGTGATGAAACAGCATTACTGCTCATGATGCTCATCATGGACAGTATTTTCAATCTGTTGGCACACGAGGCTTTATGTGCTCTGTAATACAATTTGTATGCAGCTTTTCAGGGTTACATGACTTAGGCACATGCATGTGGTCATGTGAAAGGTACCCTGTGTCATCACAGGAATGGATGTTGCTAACTTTGATTGCTGGTCAAGGAATGTGTGATTCTGCTTTGTGTTTCTCTCAGTAGAACAGCGTTGTGGATTCCCTCTGGCCTCAGATTTTGACACGTCAGATACAGCCCAAAAGGAGACAAATTATATTGCTGCAACGTGTAGGTATGAGTTTTCTCACACCCCAGCTGTGGTGCTGACAAGGGGGGGCAAATGTAACAATCCCACTCTGAGAGCTCTTATATGCTGATTATAAGCTGATAAATGTAACTGTGAGGTTTTGGAATTACTGAGATTCCAACCTTGCAGACACTACTGGTTAAAGGACTCTTTCCTGTGAATGCACCTTCTGAATTGCTAAGTTGCTTCTTGGTTACTGCTATGCTTGTTTGAGGATTGTCCTCAAGTTAGGACATGTTGCCTCTGTTGATTGTCGAACACACCGTCAAAGAAAAGAAGCTTGCTTTTATCTCTGGAAGAAAAGGCACACTTTAAGGGGGGCATTTGTACCTTTGATAGCAATAGATAGAAGTTTTAATGGCAAAATATAAAATAAGAACAAAAATCCACAGACTATGAGGAGTACGTGATGTAAGGTAAACACAATGAATTTAAACTCTATTCAGCTGGAGATAAGAGGGAGAGAATTGCATGGAACGTACACCATGTTGATCATAAAATTGGGTGATATTTGTATCTTTATATTTGTTTGATTCTGTAGTATTGTTAAGTATCAAAATCAATGCTGTAACATAAATTCCCCTGAACAGCAGAAAACAACCAGTAGTTCAAAGTGATTGCTGAAGTGAAAAGCCTGTATTCTCTTGATGTTGCTGCTTGGCATTTCTACTGACTGGGTAGTGAAGCGGATAACAAATATTGGCATGGGTAAGTGGCAAGTGTCGCTGAAGACCTAGATTTTGTTTGTAGAGCAAGCATCCACAACAGATGGAAAGATCCAACCTGGCAGACCAGCTAAGGCTTGAAATCAGTTATGGCAAAAGAAATGTAGTTGAAACATTATTGTGTGGTAATAAATCAGGGAATGAAAGTCATTAAGAAAGAAAACAATTTATGTAATTCATAGCTGCACCATACAAACCAAGAGAGACACCAAGGGAAAAATAATTGTAAGAAAGGCAAGGGATGCATGGTTTTTGTAACGTAGTGACAACATGATTGATGTGTCTCTGGTATTTCAATTGCAAAGCTGATAATTCTCAATTCATATACAATCTGTTAACAACTCTAAAATGTTTCTAATTCTAATTTATTTCAGTATTGACGAAAGCTTCAGGACTCTGGTAGGAGAGAGTTTGTCTTCATCAAGTCAAAAGCTGTGATGGATAAGTTTGGCACATATACACTAGCTACATCTTTTAGGTGTAAGGCCATAAAGTAAAAAACATTTGGGATGAGAGAATGAACACCTTGTAAAGAGGCCAAAGCAGCTAGCTCAGTCATACAGTGTCAAAAAAAAAGGCTGAATATAAAAGAGAGGACTGGAAGAAAATGCTGTCTTTCTAAGATACCAGTGTTAGTGTGGAAAGTATTAGATAAAATGGATACATGTGCATTAATAATAATAGTAATATCATCATCTAACTTGCAGAGGCACATCTTATTGCTGTCCCATTAAGATAATTCAAGGATGGAGCTGACATGTTCTTTGTGCAAGGATGTGCAACACAAGGTTTCTGTGTGCCTATATAATCTCTACTCGTTGAAGAATTGTTGCTACCAAAAGCCTGTGGACTGCACTGATCACACTGACCTGTTTTCCTCCTGTGGGTAAAGATTTTCTTGTTTCGACTTTCAGTTTGCAATTTCAGAGTGAGTAGATGGAGTTGTGTGAGAAAGGGCCCTCACTTAGTTTAGAAAAGCCATGGAGAATTGTCACATTTGAAAGGCATTTTCATGCAGCTGATAAATAGAATCTTGGAAAAAATGCAGGCTGGGAGGAATGTTTCTTATTTATATCGGAGTCCCATGAAAGCTGTGCCAGATAGGCTACAGCCCCACTTTGATCCCATTATCCTTGGTGGCAAAATGGGTATATATATCATCAGCGTGGTATCTGTCATACATATTGCTAGAATCATCCAGCTAAAAAACTTGAAACCAAGCTTTGGGCAACCTTACCACTTAGCAAAGTTCAAAGAAGCTGAGTCTGATTATAACTCAGTATAAATCACGTAACATCTCAGAGGAACGGACTCACCATTATTCTTTAAAGAAGGTCTTATATCACAGTGGCCTGTGTTAGGAAACCATTCACCAAGAATGCTTTGGAAAGAACATACTGCAATGTGACAGACCACACAATGAGGAAAGATGATATTGGTTAATTAGATGAGTTACATATTAACCCCACAACTCTGCATGGGAGTCTTGGCCTCACTGCTCTGACAAAGACAAACCGGAATATGTATCAGAATACTTACAAAGGAATAAAGTTAAAGTCCTGCAAGAACTTTGAACAGAATATTTCTATACTTCCCCTATTGCTTTATAAAATGTTTCAAGTTTCTACCACTTGCTGTTTTCTTGCTAAGCTTTGAAACTTTCCAATGGCAAAAAGTTAACAACAGGAATTCACAACATAGGCGCAAAATCAAATCAGCAACATCCCTTAAACAACCACCAAAATGAACCACCACCCAAGCACAGTAGTTACACATTTCTTCTCTTCACAGTTCCAGTAAAGAGAAAAAAACCACAGATCTGATACCATATCCAACCATTTTCCTGAAAGCTAAAACTTTTTTAAAATAAAAAGCATATCCAGCATCCACTCTGCTTCTTTTTGGGATATGTGCTGAGGATCCTCTAAAGCAAGTTTTCTGAGGCTGCAGTGAGGGACACAGGATACTGGTGGTGCAGGTCACTTCCCATTTCATTTGTGGAACAGGAATAACCACAGCAACTGCTCCAATGGAAAAAATAATGTTAAGAAAATATTTAGGTTCCAGCCTTCACTTTCTCTGTGAGGACACTGTGTATAAGCGTGCAAGAGGTAAAGATACTTATTTCTGTCCCATTCCAAGTTCTTAAATAAGATTCCTGACTTTTTTTTCCTGGCTACTCCTCTGAGTATCTGGAAAGAAGAAAGCTGCACTATGTACCATATCATCTACAGACCATTAGAAAATTGCCTGCTGATCCCATCTTGGAGATTTGCTGCTATGGAAAGTACAAAAGTTGTGTGCCTATAAGTGTAATAATCCATTTCACTTGATTGTGACATAAAACTTCTCTAATAGTTCAAGCTGATGAATAGTTTGGTCCATTGCTACAAAGATCCAGATATTTGCAGAATATCTTTCTCTCATACCAGTACTTTTGTGACAACCAAACTCTTCTTCATGATGTGACTGTGTTCCTGCAACTGTGTAAGCTTTTCACAGAGCAAAGAAGGTATAATTAATAGGGAATGCATTTGTAGCAGCTGTAGGAGAACAGAATATTCAGGTTAGTGTTAGTATATGAAAATAAAGTTTCCTGATTAGCAAGGGGTTTATTCATAAAAATGTGTCACTGGACGTGTAGCATGTTATGTGTATTGTGTGACACTTCACAACTAAGAGAGATTTTTTTCTTCCAAATAACTGATTTTTTTCTCAGTGCAGTCCCAGTGTTCTTCTCTTAGTTTATCCACATACTTTTCTACAATTAGAGTGTTTTGTAAGCACACATTTCCAGTATCTCTGGACTTGCTTCCCAGGGTATGACCCAATCATTAAGGCTGAACTAGTCAAGTGATTTAACATACAAGGATTTCAGGTAGGGTGTAACCGGAGGAGGGAATGCAGCCCACCCAAGTCTGAGCCTGTGAATGCCAAGTTTAAGTAAATTTACTAGCAGGATTCTTCCCTTTAACCCCCCTTCTCCCCCAACAAAACATAATCAAAAGGTGAAGAGTTCAGTTATGGAACAAACAGGACCTCTTTAAAAATATGTAGCTTTCTGTAGCCAAAGACAGACTATGATGTCATTGGGTGGGAACTTCCTCTCACTGTATGCGAGCAGCATTGGTGTGATGTGATGCAAGATGAGAATAAAATCACTGGGGTGATTTTAATACATTCTGGGGTTTAGTTGTTACAACTAATCTGCAATATCAGTGATTTTCTGTTTGATATCTTTGACAGTTGTTGTTCATCTGCCATAAATTGGGGCCCGTGCAATTTTCCGTTCCTAGCCATAATACTGTCATACACAGACTGAAAGCTAATCTGATTTGCAAAGTTGTCAGTCACAGCATCGATTAGGTGGTAGATAATGCTGTTAATGCAATCATTAAATGGCAAGCAGCTTTTGCAATGTTTTCTTTGAATAGCTTGTGGAGCCCCATCTATATTGCAGCCATGGCTGATTCGGGGAACCTGGATATTGACAAGTTACCCTATAACTGGGTTTTAGTGTTTGCATTGATTGGTCCAAGGGTGCTCAGACCTCAGTTCGGCAGACCTTTAGGTACATAGTTTGTACTTTTTGTCTGTTTGCAGAGCTAGAAACTAGGTTTGCCCACAAGAGATTTCTCATGCAGCCAGTTAGGCTTAGATGCCTTCGTCGCAATTTCCTTGAGAAAAGACCATGTGCACCATTATCAGAAAATGTGTCAGAAAAAGTGTATTTTAAAGCAAAATTGTTACTTATGTTGATGTTTCTAATTCTCACTATTCCAGTGAAAAGTCAGTCCACTGACTTCAGTGGTGATAGGAGAAACAAAGGGCAAATCCTGGCTTCACTGCGTCACTAAAAACCAGCCTCTGTTGACAGTAATGGGACCTGAAATTTATCCTGTATGTTTTACATTGAAATATGGCCAGCAGAGTGAACCAACTCTTTAGAGCCTAGACGAAAATAAGATGAAGAAGCAAATGAGCTTGCTGTTTTTCTCCTACACAGTGTTTTCTCATGGAAAGGTCAGGATTGACTTTTGGAAGTTTTTTTGGTCTGTGATGAATTACATTAATATATACGTCTGAGACAGATCCAGATAAAACATCCATCTCTTCTACATTTTGCTTTTCCCAGGAAGAATGGAATGAGTATTTCATTTTTAATCAATTAGAGTTTACAATTTTAATTATGTGATATTTTTAATTATTATTAATCACACTCAAGAACAAATAGTGGGTAACAAGCAGCTTCTCAACTGGCATTGATTTTTAGAGAAATCTGTTACCAGTTTTCAAGTACTATATTCCAAAAGGTCAATAAACTCAAAATGCACAGACTTATAGTTTGAGCCTACAGAGTGCTGAGGGGAAAACGTGCATCACAAAATGCTAATCTCTTCAAATTCATCTATCTCAAGTGTTTGCTTCAGGTCATTTCTTAGCATAAAAAAAAAAGCATACCATGTATAGCCATGACATTCCCGAGACATCTGTGATGTCTTGTATCAAAAATAATGAATATCCTGATTTTCAGGTAATTTAAAATTTGCCTGACCCAGAGCCAGAAGCTTCGCACTCTTCTTTTTTTTTCAATGTGGATTATTCATTTTGTTTCTTGAAAGAAAGAAATTACAATGAATATAAATATTAGGCCTAGTTATTCAATTTCCAATTTCTTAGTATTGCACGTATCCATAAAATCTTTAATCAGAATTGTTACTATACTGATATTTGTCATGATACTAACTTTAATTGCTATCCATGTGACATCTAGTAGTATTTCAGTTTCATACAAATAAAAACATCCCCCACTGTTAAAAATTTATGTGGCTGATTGTATCATTAGTGAGAAACATGGTTATCCTGTGTGCAATTTTAGATTAATGTGAATTAGGCAGTGATGTCCTCTGGGTGAGTGGAAATAGCCATTATATATACACATATACATAAAATCAGAGACTAGGAGTAACACAGTGTATTTGTTTACATCACTGGTGTTTTGCCCAGAAATTCTTGGTAACTTAACTTTTGCATTCAAGATCTGACTTGCACACACAAAGTAACACATACCCATGGGAGTTGTGCCCAGAACAGGTTAGAGTGTGTCGCCAATTCCATATGCACAAAGTAACTTCACTTTAAATTGATTTAACTGTCTGCACAGCAGGTGTGCTGAATGTGTGATTCAGGGGAGATCAGGAGTGCATTTCTCTGGCGTTGGCCTCCTACAGCTTTTGAAAGAGAAATGATGGCAACATTGATGTTGCTTGTAATGTCCTTTGGAGCTGAGCAGAACAGTGGTGCCCCTTGCAGCCCCTTCCACTGACTCACTGCACTACTGAGAGGGAAGAGGAGCCTGGAGTAAGGCAAGGCTGACTTCCCCTCAAATGCCCTCACAGTCCGTAATCCACAAACCCCACTAATCTGCACTGGGGCTTCCCTGCATTATTGTGGATTAGTGATGTTCTGCTGTATCATATAGTGTTTGCAAACCCTATACAATTTAACTCATGGCAAGCGTTGGTCTGTAATCTCATATACCGTCAACCTTGTTTAGTACAGGTATAAATAAAAAAAGGTATAAATAATGTTATACTTACTTTACAATAGAGTTCTATACTGCATGTATACTTCATAGCCAAACAGGTTTTCACAGCTTTGCAAAGGGAGGCTAAATATCTCTCGGCACCTTCAGCTGTTCCTTTGCACAGTGGCAGCCTCTCAAAAATCCTCTCACAAATCTGTGGTTTGGAGGTGGTCATGTTCAGGGACTTTGCCTGGGTTCCCCTTTACTGCACAACTCTTTTCTAGTGGTTTGGCTTCCAGCCTAGCAGCATTATTTATTCTCTCTCTCTCAGATAAAACCAGTATGCCTCTATCCTACAGGAAGCCTGACAGTCTTAGCCTCTCTGCTCCTGCAGGCATCAGTCAACCCTGGTTTTGTGAGGTCTATTTGTAGTCTTCTGCCAAGCATGGCTCTGTTGAAAAGTGGCCCTGACTAATTCAAAAGGAGCAGCAATTTACAGGACCTACTGAGTTCCTTTAATCATAGGATTTGTTGGCTCTCTTCCCTACCCATCACCATCATTGTCTTTTTTTTTCCTCCACTTTTCATGGTGAACCAGAGGGCAAGTTGCTGTAGGTGAGATCAGGAGGACTGGGAGAACTCTTTTCCAAGCTCCCTAAGCTTCTTCTGGTCTTACTGTGAAAGGTGCCTGGCACCCAGGATGGTGTTGGCCACTCTCCTCCCCCTTCCACTACTTCAGTTGACAGTCTCACTGTGCATAGCTGCCATGGGAAGCCACCACTGCAAATGCAAAAATATCCCCACAGGCACTACAGAAGTATAGCAGCACTGAACCATTTTCTCTTGGTCGATAGGAAGGGCTGGAGGCAAGCAGCGTGGTGCAAAGTGCAAGACCTAGAGAGGAGATATGGGGTTCTGCGGAAGGATAGAGGGGTGACCATGCAGGGAGAAAGGGTAACCAAATGCCTCCTAAGAGTCTGCTGACATAACATGGAGACACACACAAACAGTTCTGCATGCCTCACAAACACTTACATTGCAAATCCTCTTCTCTTACTTCAAGAAGAGAAAATATTATAGCTGGAGTTGCTGGGGAAGTCATGTCTGTCCATTCCTTCAGGGCCCAGCCAGGGCACCTCACATGAAACACTTTTCCTTTTAAAACTTGCACCTCACTCAGCATTACCTATCTCATCTGCAGCCTTTTCCTTCTCTTCCATTACCTGTTTGAGTTGCTGCAAGGCCCTGTATTCAATCTCTGCTTTCTGTTAAAGCTTCAGCTGAGTGATAAAATGTGACAGGGACAAGGGGTAGGAAAGATTTTGATGCTGTTGAGAAGCTGCGAGCCTGAGTCATATGGAAGGGTAATTTTTGTGACAATGAACTATTGACTACTGCCGTACAGTGCTGAGCTCTAACCCTAATTTCACTATGTACAAATTGCTGCTATTCCTATATAATAGGTACTCTTGTGGCTTTATGTACCATTTTTTATGAAAACACTTAAAATAGAACTCAAGAAACATATCCTTTTTCTCTTCTAATATGGATGAAATTTTAAGTTTCCTTCTTGGTCTATTTTATTTTTTTACTGGGATCATAACTAATGTGAAGGCAGGAAAGTTAACTCAGATGAGTTTTGTGGTCTCTCAATCTGTGGACTACTTCCATCAGAATGTCTGAAGATATTACTTCTCTTTCTCTTCTCCCCTTCGTGCTCCATCAGTTGTTTTGGGTTTTTTATCATGCAAAACTATCTTGGGAAGCTGTCCACAAAAATAAAAGTATATCCAGGACCCCCTGAATACAGTAATGACAGCACTGAACTGTATTCTGTACTATCAGTAAAATATAAAGATTTAGTACACGGGTGCTGTATCTATGGAAGTAAAACCAGCAACACCTACTGAAGTTATTATCCTTATTGAAGCACTTTTTTCTCTTGACTTGGAAGCATCTTAGAGAGGCTTCTGTAACTTGCATCTCTTGATTTTTGTACTAGATGCAGCATTTACAAGCATTTCTGATGAAATTTCTAAGCAAACTGAACTGTAAATTGGTTGTATGTATGACTATGGCATATTCAAAGAAATTGCATACTTCTTTAGATAAGTAGCAGGAACAGTCTTCACACAAGATGCACAAAACCTCTTATGATTTAAATATGAACAGACTATGTATCTTTGCCATGTTAGTTCAGTAATCCAAACTTCCCTCGGGCAAGTTGCCTGTGTGTCTAAACAGCACACATCTGTTTCACCACTTGTTTACATGTTCTTCCTATCCATGTGCCTGCACCTTCCTCATTTTAAAGACATTCCTTAATGCTTTGTTCATCTCTCACATATATTTCATAATTGCATGCTGTAACAGTAGTATGTCTTGAGTGCTGGCTTTATACAATCTATAATCCAGTGGGATTTTTTTTTTAATATCTTAGTGTGTATTAAGAATCATAGAATCATAGAACAGTTAGGGTTGGAAAGGACCTTAAGATCATCTAGTTCCAACCCCCCTGACAGGGGCAGGGACACCTCCCACTAAACC
>JASSUY010049943.1:0-11175 GCA_032466535.1 Forpus xanthops | reverse complement strand
ATCATCCCTAAAATGTTACAGATTCAAGAAAAACAATAATGAAACCTTCATATTTTAGGGCCATGACAGTACTAGCAATACTTTCTCTGTAAAAAACATTCACATGACACTAGCAGTATAGGTTTGCTTGTAACAGCAGTACTATCACATTTACATGGCACTGTTCTGATACTGTGTGCAGTTTTACACAGAAACCTTGAGTCTGGACTAATCTGATTAGTGCATTGTGCTTTCTAGTGGCTTGGCTTTATTTAGACAGAATCTAGTGGTAACAGTGAAACTTTCCATGCATAAACCCATCTGTGCATATTCTTTCATCACAAAACCTGTGTGATTCCAAGGACTCACTCCAAGCATAGCAATATATTGCAATTGTTTATGAACTTAAGAAATGTAAATGCAATGTTTGGAATCATTTTTAAGAATGCAACCCTGCAAAAACCAGTGCACTTAATTTTCATCTCTGCTTACACATAAGTCACAGTCATATAGATTAAGAAAAGTCAATGGAGGTGATGACACTGACGAAACTGTGCCCTTTTATTTAAGTTTATATATGTGTGTATATGTGCATTTGTATCCTATATACACATATATAAACACATTATATATATATAAACATATGTATATAACTACATTGGATATAGATGTTAGAGCATTTACATGAGAAGCAGGAGACTTAGATTCACTCAGACAGGCTAGGATGAATATCTGGTTGTCTTTGAATCCTACATTATCTTATATGTCTTATATTTCAGTTCCTGGTCTAAGAAGTATTTCACAATTGACTATAAATAGCAAATGCAATGAATGTAAAGATAAGCCCTCTAGCGTGGTTAGGGTGTTTTTCTACGGCTGAGAAAAACTAAGCTCTTTTTTTCCATTTCCTAGAGAAGTATTGAAACAGTAGTTAAGAAGGAAGCTGTCCTAAATTCCTCCTGGATGTAGACCTATTTTCCTCAGCACAGCCCTCTTACTGTCATACAGGCTGGCTTTAAGGTGCTTGCTGCTTTTGCACCATCAAAACTTACCCCTGAGTTGAACACAGTCTCTTGGTGAGGGGTGAGCACCCAGCTCAGGCTTCTCTGGAGACTTCCGCATGCACACAATTCTCCCAGCTGGACTATATAAAAGGCAGAGCTAGAATACCTAAACAGCATTTGTGGAAACAGATATTTAATTTTAAAAATATACCAAAGACAGTTTGAGCATCTAAAAAAATACCCTTGTGAGGGTCATGATTTCATGGAACCAAAAGTTCACATGAGCTCTTTCTGACATCTTTTTTACTGCTCCTGTTTATCCACAGTTATTATATGACAAGACTTCATCCTTAAATGCAAGATTATAATTTTCACTGTGGAGAACAAGGATCTAGAAAGTAAATGCTTTGGTTTTAACATTTATATCTCTATCAGATTTGATCCAATGTTTGTAGGGTCCCTTGCACTGTGGAGTAAAGCCCTGCAGCCATGATCTCTTGGGAATAGCCTCTGCTTTGTGCTCCATATCTACATGTTCAGATACAGATTAACCCATCACACTTGAATGTTTCTTGCAGAACAGAAACTACTCGTGTATATTTCTGCTTCTGAGGTTACCATGCCAAAAACTGATATTCTAACTTGAATGCAAAATTAATTAACGTTTTTAAAAGAATGGTAATGTATCATACCAATTACTCTAACTCCTCAGCCCCCAAAATTGCACTTGCTTTTGCATTTTTGTCACTTCTTTTATAAATTATAATAGATCTCACATGTCCTTCATCTTAATTATTTCAATATATTCCATCCATGTGGTTCTTATTTGTGTCATTTATTTTGCAAATGAATTGTGCATATGATGCCATTTTGCTGCATCGAACAGCAATAATGCTGTTCAATATGCAGCTGAATACCACATACACAGCTATTTCCACTTAGATAATTTACTCCAGAATTATCTAGTTTTCCAGGTGTTAGTTACAATAGACTGCTTTTAATAGGCAATGATAGAATCTTGGGCTTTATGCAGCAACATCAAATTTTCATCAGCAGTACTGATTTTTGAAGCACACTTCAGATTTTACTCCCCAGTGACACAGAAACCAAGCAGTTAATCACTTTTCTCCTCTGGAGATAGCATATGCTGCTAGTACTAGTAGAAGAGAATTTTTTATCCATGCTGTGCCCCATAAAAATTTGAATTCTAATCCTTCAGATTCAAGCTAAATATAAGATTCAGCACAAATATTTAAATCTACTGGGGAAATATTTATGTCATCTAATTCTAGTTACTCATTCTAATATCTAAGATGCCTTGACAGCAAATGGAATTCTTGATTTCTCTTCTAACTCACCTGCCCAAGAGGTCTAACATTTTCTGCCAACCGTCTAGAAAACCCAGAGTTGTATCTGAGGTGGTTCAAAGAAAGCATTGGTGAGGGACTTCTTGCTGAAACAGGTCACGTATTTTCTGTTGACATAGTGCTCTTATGTTTGCAGCTCAGTCTCTTGGCACTTCTTAAAAGTAAAAAATCTGCAATGGTCTGGTAAAACAGACATCTTTTCTAATATCTGACCTAGCAGAGAATATTGGAACACTAAAAGTTAATGGCTCGCTGGACACTTCATTATCACATAATAGCTACATAAACAGAAAAAAGTAAAAGCTGGCAATATTTGTAGCTGCTATAAATCAGAATTGCTCCTCTGGTTCCAATAAAGTGACACCCAGTTATCTGAGCCAACAAACTTGAAACCGCTCATTCTATAAAGAATATCTAAATCACAAGTGCACTTTCTGTGGAGCCTGATCTCATCTAGTCAGTATAGACTCACCACTCAAAATAAGTTAGAGGTCCCTTTTCAGATGAACAAGGTGCAAAGGATAAATAGTCAGATGCCCAAAATATAATTTACCTCAAAATTACAAATGCTACAACATTTTCATTCCTGACTATCAAAGAAAAGACAATGCTTGAGTCCAGTCCACCACACTATAATTTTTCAGGAGCTGTGAAGTACAAGAGCTGGTCTTCCTGTACAGTTTGCAACTTAGATCTTGAGACCTGACTTAATGTCATCTAACTTTAATCACTGACTAGAAGTTCTGGCCTGGTGCACCAGCAGACAGTGTTCAATTAGTACACTAGGAAAATGAAAGGCCTTTCCAAGATTTTAGGGAAGCAGGATCAGAAACAGCACTTCACCCTTTTTGCAGATGTGATACTGGTTCCTGAAGTATTCCTTGTAAAGACATGAGTGGAAACATATCTAAGTAAAGCAGATGGCTTTCTGAAGTGTCAGCATCGTCCTTGGTTCTAGCCAGATGTGGAGGGTCAGTGGATACTGCTGACTCTGCAGGAATGTGTCAGCCTTGTCATTCAAGCTAAGATGCCCTGAGCTCTTGGCCTCCCAGGGAAGTAGCTTCTCAGGGCACTTGTCTATGTCATCTTCCCAGAAGGTAGGCAGCTTAGGATTGGAGGCACCATGACACTGAAGAGGCACAGCATCAGAGGGCAGCAGTCTGTTTAGTTACTGAAGGAAGAGAAAAAAACACCTAGAAAGTAAAAGTAAAATAAGAAAACTTAATTTCAAGTCACCCAGAAGGCAGTTTATCAGAATTCTCTCTTCCAGTTTGCACTTTCCATAGTTTGAATAAAACAAACCATACGTGCAAGCATTAAAAACCCCTGGAAAAACTCATTTATACAGTCAGTTTCACTTATGCCTCCACTTGCTCTCAGTGAGTATATGTACATGATTAGTTACATCAGTGTATGGCGCACTATTTTAACAGGATTTCTCCTTGAATCTGTCTATATTCTGAGAAGGATTTTTCTGAAGGGTGTGGATGGTTTTTAAGGGTTGGAAATCTCTCTTGGGGAAAGTTTTCATGTCAACTAAACAATCTGTAGGAGCATACAAGTGTTCTGTATCAGAGTTTCTACATAGGCTTGTGCATGTGCAAACATGATTACTACATTTACTTCTCTCACGTACGTTTTTTTTTCCTTTGGACTTCAGACTCTAAAATACTTTTGCTAGCAAAACTTTGCAAATACTTCCAAGTTTGAGTCTTTGAGATTATTGCTCTCCCCCAGAAAGACACTACCAGTGCCAACACAGTTCATGGATGACTGGATGCTATCAAAGTTGGAATCTATCTTTTCTTTTTTCCTGATGATACTAACAGCTCAATATGAAGAATTGAAAATAATCTTTTAATTTCTCTTTTTTTTTTTTTTTATCTACCTGTTTGAACTTTGACAATTTCAATCAGTTTGATTGCTGTTGGATGTATCATTTTGACTTAAATCTTTGTTGAAAAGAAAGGAAAATTTATTCCATGCTCTGTGCAAAGGGCTGCCTGGTTATTATCCCAGCAATTGTTATTGCATGTTTACAGTATTCTCTCAGTTCTGGAAAGTGAATACTTGAAGAGAGTATTTGCATGGCACATTATGCATTAGACCAAATCGCAGTTCTTGCTTCTCTCATTTCCATCTCCCAGTAAGTACATCAGGTCTTTGATTTGAGCCTGCATGCTACAATTGCTGTTTTAAATTTCCGTAACAGAGATCTCCGCATTGCAACAAGCTTCATTCAAACCAGGATACTAATGTGATTCTGTTAACTGACTGCAAACACCTCTGACAGCAAACACATCTGACAGCTTCTTGGTTCATTGTTAGCCATAGTGCTGTGGAAGATTCCTTCTTAGAAGTCACACCGGTGTTCTGCACTCCACTATCTGCTAGTGACGGCTCCTTGCATGCCTGGATCTACTGTCCCTTGCGCCATGCTCTGGTGGCGGCAGTGCTGAGCATGATGGTATAGTACTGACAATGTTTAGCTTGCTGTGATAACAGTGTTCCATAAAGCAGTGTCTCTTGATATGAACTCTCCTCAATTTAACAGGAAGGAAACAAGGCAGCTCCTTCACTAGAAACAAAATGGAGCTCAGAAAAGCTTATTTGGCTAAGTTACAACGCTGCTACTAACCTTAGCACTGAATATATTGTTTCAAATCTCCTGTCTTCAGTTCATTAGTCAAAACTCTTTTGACACAAGCATGGTCTTGGTATGCTTCTATCTCACAGCCCTTGTTTCTGTCAGTTTTGATGTTGTTTCTGTGCATAAAATCAAACTGACTCTTGTTTTACAATCCCAGTGTTGCCTGTGGAATCTGAGCAGTCCAAGAGCTCCATTAGCAATGTTATTCTTCTCAATGGTCACTGTCACACTCAATTTAGCTCCAGTTTTATTTTTCACCATAAAATAGTGTTCATGGACACAGTAATTCTGTTACCACAATGATCTCAGAGCCAGTAAAGGACATTAATGAATTAATAAAGAAGTACATAGCTTAGTTTACAGTCCCCAGAGGATGCTTTGCCTGAGGTGGGATGACTACAGGCTGTTTTGGTAAGTGTCCAGTCCTGGGGCAAACCACAATTCAGTGGGCTGTCTGAGTGTGGTCTGCTTTGGTTGGATATCAACTCACAGGTTATCAGGGGCTCAGAGTCCTGAAGCAATGGCAGGAGAGAATAGACTGTGCAGAGTTCTCTGGGAAGAGATTGCAGACTGAACTTCACTGGTAAGGAGAGCTCTGTTGAGAAGAGGTACAATAGGATAAAGCAGTTCCCCAATCCCTAGTAAAGTACATTTTCCAACTGTTGTAAAACACATAGATTGAAAACACATGCTCATGACCATCTGTCTGTCCGTCTAGTGATAGATAAATACTGTTCTGCATGGGAGTCCAGCATTTTGCTATGCCTCTATGTAAGATTGTCATCTTACTGGCAATCAAAAGGTATGCATTCTGTCCCTTAGCTGTTTGTGGGTGCCTCCTACTCTTGGGTGCTCTGTCACTTTGAATCCCCTGTTGCTTGCAGTAGAAGGGGACGGGTAAAAATGGCTTGGCATTTGACCAAGGCTCTGGCTGAAATTAACAATGGCTTACAGGCTGGTATGGTAGAAAACTCTTTTTATAGCTTGTCTTCACCAGGGAGAATAAAGAGAAGTTGGTCGAATTATATGACAGGAAGGCATAAAAAATATCAGGTTATGAATGACTTCTATGAACTGTTACTATATTACTGGGCCTAGAAATATGACCCACGTTAGTATACGGTTAGTCGGTCTTCCTATGGCATCAGTAAAAACTCAGGCACGAGACTCTGATAAAAGACAAATGAAAACCAAAGCCGCAACCTTCCTGTTTTCATATATATATATATATGTATATATATATGATGCAATTAATCTAAAACCAACTGAAATAACACATCAAAGAACACAGTATCAATGAGGCAAACTCATGGTCAAGGCCTTATAGTGTTTTTCACTGTACAAGAAGAAGACGAGAAGTCAATTCCTGCCCAAAAAGTGCAAGGCAGGCAGTCATTACAGAGTGCCTCCAGCCTACTTGTTCTTGAGGCATCCATAAAAGGGAACTGTGGAAGAATGGGTGGAAAGGATCAATACTCTAACAAGTTAAAAAGTAACATTTTACATGTTCTTCTTCATCCTTTCATGTTCGGCCTATGAGCTTTACAAAGTAAGCTGTAAAAGCTGGAACTCTTCTATTTCACTCTACTGCAATCTCCTGTTTTTTTTTTTTTTTCCAACATTTTTCCCTCCTTCTGAAATACATCAAAAGTGATCATTTAGCAGTCACTTTCTCCAGGAATCTAGCTCTGTAGTCTCTTCCACAAATTTTGGATCAGGAGAATTGGGAATAAAGCCACATCTTAAGAGCCTGACATATGGGACATGATGGCAGAGTGCTGGATTCTCTAGATGTGAGGAGATTGAGATGGCAGCTGTGTATTGAATTGACAAGAGAAGCCCTGCAGAAAAGCTGGGAAGGTTGCAATGATGAATGCACAAACCTGAATTTGCAAATGGAGAGTTAACTCCAACCCTTGCTGTAGTTATCCTTTGAAGCTTTGGTTAAATCTGTTCCTCAATTGTCCACCTGTGAAAACATCCACTCACATTGTTATTTTGGTTTTTAGAGTCTTCAAGGGGAAAATTTATATTGTGTGGTTGTCATTTTAGACAAAAGATGGTTCAGGCACCAGAGTGATGCTATCTATCTATCTCCTCTCTTCCATTTCCCAAGCATCAATTAAAAAATTAAACAAAATCAAAACCCAAAAGATTCAGAAATCTAGAAACTGCAGAATTGATGTTCCCATATGTATGTACATTATCATATTTTTTTTAATAATGTTATACTTTTTTCATAGGTCTTCACCATTATTAAATGCAATGGAAGTCATGTAAACACAAATGTTAGGGTGATTTTTTTTCTGTGTATGTGTTTGTATCTTGTCATTGAAGGCAAAAGAAACCTAGAGGATTAGGTTTTGATTAGACATCTAATTTTAAACAATAGCACAAATTGTTTAAGTTAAACCTTATCCTAAATGACAAAATGACCCTAGATAGTAGAATGCAATATTCATTTTGCTGAAACCATTTTGTAGAGAAAACCATTCTTTAAACCCTATGGTCCCTATATCAGGAATCCATTTTTTTATTCAGTCTCTGGAGCTCTCAGCACCTTGTAGGCATTATATTGATGAATTGATAATAACAAAATAATGCTCTTTTTCTTATGAATTATTATTACCATAAATTAGTAATATTTCATAGTAAATAATTTGGTTTTTCTGCTGTACTATCAACCAATCTAGAAACTTAATAATGAGAACAACTGACAGATGCATGTTTAAGGACTTCATTGAAAATCAAGCTATAACTAAGAAAGTTTCTAAGTTTTAAGTTTTTTTTGCTTTCCTGTTGTTGTTCTATAGGATATAAATAAAAAAACTCTGGGGAGGAATTCTTAACAGATGGTTGCCATTTCAGCATCAGATGGCAGAAAACCCTAGAACCAAGCAATCACAGTGTTCTTTGATGCAGGACCAGCTGAACAGATTTTAATAATTTCTTCCAAATTGGAGACACTTGGTCCCCCAGAAAGAGCTGCAAGCTGGGTGGTGGAGGTGTGCAAAAGAAATAGATTGTTGATGGCACTAGCAAGTTTTTCATGACAAAATTATGAAGAACAATAAGAAATAATCATAAAATTGCCTGTTCTTTTTTTGCTATTAATGCAATGAAATATTACAAATGTCCCAGTGAAATATTTTTTAAATATACTCTGAAGCAAGATTGTATTTTTTTTCATTTTCTGTTACTACAAATGTTTTACCTGTCTTCAAGGAGTGCTGTACATGTTATGGATGCTCAACAACACCAGCTTTTACTTCTCACCTTTATAAAGCTTGCTGATAAGGTAAAGGAAGCACATGTAAAATATTACTTTGTCTTACTTTTGCTTTCTTTTCTTGATGTAACTCCTGGTTTTGGAAGATTTAAAAATATTCCTTGAGATTAAATAGGTTCCTATGAGAAGCCATTAGGTCAAACCCACTGGTACGACACTTGTGTGGCAGCTCTCCTGCATGGAGAGGAAGAGGAAAGGGTAGCTAAGTTATTGATAAAATTTAGCTTCATCTGAATCATTGTCAGATTCTTCCACTCTTCTCATTTCTTGAACTCTGTGTCTGCTATTACAATATCATGTCTACCTCATGTTCATCAAAATCCTGCCCATGTCCCTAGTGTCAGTGTGCTAAAGCAAGCTAATTTCATAGTTCTGGCATCTGATATTAGTACTGTGTGTGGTATGAGTACTCTGCAGCACATCTGGTAAATCACTTTGCTCTGATGTCCAACAGTTGTGGTCTAATGGCACAATAGTGCTTGATAAGGTTGAGAAATTGTGAAGGAATTTTATAGTGTGGTTCCTGGATTTCATAATCCGGGAATTCCCCTCCAACCCTGCAGTTCAGTTTTCCTTAAAAATTCTCTCTTTCTTAGTATAATGCATAATATAATTGTGCCTGTGTTTGTAGAATATCATGTATTCTCTGGAGATTGAAGTATAAGTGTAGGAGCACAGGAGAGACTGTACAAAATGTTAAATATTTCAAGTGAATCTCACAAATTAATTTCCCTGAGTTCATCAATTTAAATGTGCCCATTGAATCTATCTTTATCCAGCTTACTAAGCCCCTCTGCACAAAACAAACCTCTATTTTACAAATAATGTACCCTTCTCCACCCAGGTACTGGAGTAGCATTGCTGAAGACTTCGCATTTCCTAAAAGGAACAAAAAGCACAAATAATATCACTTATTTTCTTAGTTGGCAGTACTTTGAACCATAGTGATATAGGGTGATTAAAAGCAAGGGGGAAGAAATGTCATTATTTTCTTTATGAAAGGTTATTTCTTAATCAAAACTGAGCATTCAAATGGCAAAGTCTTACATCCCAAGGCTTTCTCTAGCTGCACAGTATGACCAAGATGATTCATGTTTGAGCTTAGCTACTTTAATGTGTTTAGAATCAAATTTCAGTTTCATGAAAATCAAAATAGCGCCCTACGCATAAGGTGCATAGAGTTTGAACCCTATGCAAACTCAGTACAGGCATCAAACACTCTGTTTTTTCTTGTCCAAATTGTATTTGAAAGATTTATGTTATGTTATCACATACAATAGTTTTTTACAATGTATATTTGGAAAAGTTATCCATAAAATTGAAGACAGTAAACATTATAATACAATAATTCAGTTTTGGTTTGACATTTGGGAATTAGTTCCATTTAAGTGGACTGCTTTTTACAATGTGATCCATTCAATTGCGTGCTTTTCCTAGTCATTGGAACAACCTCAGTAACACAGTAGATTTGTGCTCAGAGCATTGTAACTTAATTTGATCTTTTTGTTTCCTACAGAAAAAAAATCAGCAGAATCAAATGTATTTCTGACTATTTTTACTGTCAGAACACAGAGCGGCTAGAGGGAAAGCAAGCAAGCACCTCATTTCATTCCAATGTCTTGTAGGGTGCTTTCATGTAACAGGAAAATATATAAAAATATTTAAGCAGTTACACTATGGTCTATTTTCAGGCCATTGTTCACTGCAAATAGACAAACAAAACACCAGGAAAAATGCCTGGAGAAACAGTTTTTCTGTAGTCTTCCTAATTCCTTCAAACTTCCTCAGCATTTGCTACTTTAATGCTTTTCTTCCACCCTTGCAATTTTTGTCAAGTAAGTTAGAGTGGTTCATTTCTGTTCCTAGGGTTAGACATTTTAATATTGCAAGATGGCAAGGCCCAAATCATGTCAGCCACTTTTGATAATTAGGTGCCATGATGCTGCAGAAGCAGAGTTTAAGGAGAATGCTTGCTCTTCCTGATGCAGAAGATCCTGCTGCTGAAAGAAAAGCACTTGGAAATGCCCATTAATAGTGAAACGATTATGAGCAATTGGTGATTTGTTCTGTGAATGAGCTGCAGGTAATGGTGCGTATAAGTGGAAAGAATGTGTAGCTAACTTTAGCTTTCAGCTTGAAGCACAGGTTCACTCCAAAAAGAAGTGAAGGAGGGAGGTGTTGAAAAACAAAATTTGTGCCTTTGTAGAACCTCAGATTGATAAAGATAACTGGAAAAATGTTGTCCTGGGCAGTGTTAAGCACGGAAAGAGTGGAAGAAGATTTATACTTTAATTAGGAAATGCAATACAATTGCAGTTGTCATTGTGTACTTGCCACAAAAATAAGAGCTGCTACTACTTGTGAAATCAGTCAATATTATGTTAAACTAGAGCAAAGAGAGAAGCAAAACAACATAGAGTTGAAGGTGTCTGCATTTTTTGTATTATGGTATTTTTTTATTATGGTCTTATTTTGTTATGGAATAGATACTGTGACTGGCAAATAATCCTGATTTCATTTTAAAGAACTAAGCTAATTACTAAAGAACCTCTGTTAGAGAACATTATAATATAGACAAATAAAGGTATGTTAAAATTCTAGGACAGCATTTGTATAAGATGATTATTACCTACTGAACTGCACAATTTTTAGCTTGTTTAATTTCATCCGTTATTTATCTTATTAGTTATCACTCTTGTGAGAACTCACTTGGAGAATTGTGTACAGTTCTGGTGTCTTCAACATAAAAAGAACATGGAACTGTTGGAGGAGGGCCACGAAGATGATCAGGGGACTGGAGAGCCTCTTATATGAAGATAGGATGAGAAAGTTGGGGCTGTTCAGCCTGGAGAAGAGAAGGCTGCATGGAGACCTCATAACAGCCTT
>JASSUY010049941.1:50361-69067 GCA_032466535.1 Forpus xanthops | reverse complement strand
GTTGCCTAAATGGTTTTTGGGAGTTACAGGGCTTTTGCTTCTGTTCCTCTGTAAAACGCGTGGTAATAATAAAGTATATGAACGTGCTGGTACTTACTACATATTTTACTGACAGTATGCTACTGATGCTAACGTAGCTTTCACCTTCTAAGTATCCCACCACCCCCCCGTCCCCCTGGAGGGAGTATTTAACTGGTTTTGCTTTGTTTTCCTACCACCTCTAACACATAAGAAGTAAATCTCTGATTTGCTCGTTTGTTTTATTTATATCACAGGAGGTATGTACATTTCAAAATACAGTTATAAAGGGGAGTTACACTTAATTCAGAAGAATATTTGTTTACAGGTAAATAACATAGACATACTACATGACTTGTAATTACTTTTATGTAATATTTAATTTCCTGATGACAGCCACAACATTTGTCTGAGTTAACAGATTTAAAGACACTGTGAAACTAGCTTTGATTTTTTTAAATAGGAGGATTTGTATTGTATGCAAGGTTTATAGAACTGTTTTTTGGTGTGCAGCAGTGAGAAATCAATTTTAAGAATTGATCCAGTGTCAGGTAACTTGTAGCTCCAGCATTCACTTGTTGCCTTATAAAAATGTCCTGTAAATGATTACGATTTAAACAGGTTCAGGATTGGCTTTATTTGTTTGAGAACAGAACAAAATTCTCTTAAAAAGACCTTAAAATGGAATTTGATTAAATGCATCTCATATTGGTACAGACGTTCTTTGCAGCATGGTTCTTAAATTGTGTAAATAAAACTATAAGAGGACTTGTTCTTGTTTGGGAACATAAAGAAGATTTTGTCTGGGCTCTGTCTTTGACAGAGGGGATATGAAGAAGTCTCTTTTCTAGCAACATTCATTTTTGAAATAGGCAGCTTAGTTTGTCCTCTTAAACTGTAGCTGTGATTGCAGCTTGGACAGCTGCATGTGGTAACTCTGGTCCATCACCTGAACAGTATTAACCTCCTGTCTGTGTGACAAGCTTCTGTAAAATACCAGTTTAGACATGGTGTCATTTGTTATAGAATATCTAGTAGCAAATATTGGTGGACACACCTAACGTGGAGCCCACAGTGCATTTTTGTAAAGCAAACTAAAATGCTGGAACAACCTGGTCCTAAGCTTTCTTGAAAGCTGTCTGTCCAAATTTGCTAACTGGGTCATGGTGCAAAGCTGCTGGGAGCTTAGAGGGCCCTGAACATGTTAGAATCACTGCTGCTGCTGCAAATAACCCTGTGTACCCTGGGAGATGTATTTTACTGGTCGAGGCCTGGTGGGGACACCTATCTGTACTCTCCACTTGAAATGTTGGCTGGAGCCCAATGCTGTTGTGTCTGTGATGTTCAGCTGCAGTTGGCTGTCACCTGTGAGCTTACACTGCAGTCTGGGGTCAGCTGTGGGAAGGGAGCTTGGGTTGCTAATGATTTCCCATGTAATGGGCTTGAATACACCCCCAATTCTCCAGTTCCTACATTTCTTACGATGGTGTTATGTGGCCAGGGTAGGCACACGTGGGCAGCTGGATACTTTTTTTGCCTGGTCCTTGTGCTGCGTGTTGTAAGAACATGTAAGGATGCACATTAGGGCTTGGGGTGTCCTGGGAGCATCAGGACTGTGCTGCACCAGGGCAGTGGGCACTGGTAACTGGTGGTGTGATGGGCTAGGAATTAATCCAGGAGCATGCTTTGCTGTAGCCTGCTTTCTGATCTGGGCTAAATAGTACAGCCTGGATAGAGTCTAACATGCCGGGTGAGGCAGTGGCAGGACAGAAGTTGGTGAGTCTCATCCTCCTTCAGTCTCTTGCATCCTTTCTCTCATGAAGATGAGGTGATTACCATGGAGGTTCCTGTAAGGTTTGGTTTCTGTTTCAGCATTATGGAAGAATTCTTTTTCTTCCCGCCCTGCTTCAGGATGTGAGTAGAAATTAATTAAAATTTCATTTTGGATAGAGGGCAAGGAGGACAGATTCATGTCTTGATTTTTGTAGAGACAAAAGATGGTGAGCATAATAAACAGAAAAGAACAAGAGAAAGAACCTTAATGCAACTCTCCCAAATAAAGAAAAGATGATTCTGCTCCGCCTTCTGTTGGGTGTTTGGTTTGACTGACCAAAAAAGCAGGTTTTGCTGCCGCAGTGCGTAGTAAAGTGAGTTGTTATTTATGAAAAAGTTAATAACCTCTAAGGAATTAATATATGCATAAAAATAGGAGCACCGTGATAGGATGCTGATGTCATGCCATTCATGATTTACTCCACTTCAGCTGTGTGAGGATACTTTGGTATTTAAATAGGTACAGAAATGCATGTTGAAAAACAAGCAAACAGAAAGCTAAGAGAAAGAAAGAGTTATTTAGCTTTTGACAGTATTCAGTCCTATGCAGACGTAGGCTGAAGCAGCCAGGTCATACTTACCTCAGATGCCCTCTGTTCACTGGGAACCATTCCTAGATGGCCATAAATGAGGACTGTTAATCAGTCCTCTTTTTTTTTTTTTTTTTTTTTTCTTCCCCTCTAAGGATTTTATGGAAAAGGAACTTTCTCTGGTTTACGCATCTTCAGTCGTATGTTGACCTGGAGTTAACTTACTCTTCTATTCCAAGAAACTACTCTTACTTGTTGCCACTGTCTTGAATAGAGTCTTTTACTGAAACAGATATATTAGGCACAGCTTGAATGTGTGTTTTAAAATACACCAGATACAACAGGTTTGCTGCTGTTGGAGCTGTGTCTATGAACATCTTGTTAGACAATGAGAAGGGATCCTCTGTTCTTCACAGTGTGAATTAAAAATAGCTACAAAGTTCCCCCTTATAAAATAAGTGCTCTGGCATAGCTGACTGAAGGACTGAGGTGGAGCTCATAGTGCAGGTTAGTGTTGGGAGATGTTTAGTGTTCTCCTGCTTCCTTGTGCCATGGTACCAAATCTCCTGTGCGTGGCTCCTTTATAATATCCCTTCCCCACCCCTGTTCCTTTGAAGGAGACAGGCAGATAAGACACAACCCTGATAACAGGGCTGCAGTAGCAAGTGGGGAGTGTTTCTTGGGTAGATATTGTAGGGAAAAGGTATTCCAAACTTCCTTGACACCACAGAGAGTAGAAAAAGTAATTCCTTGCACTTTGGAGTTTTTAGTTGATCTGCTTTTTCGTGGCTGTGTTGTCATTCAAATTCAGATTATGAGGTGACAGTTTAGCCCAGAGCTGGAGGCTTCCAAGTGATAATCTTTGCAAGTGTTAATCCAGAAACACCTGGAGTAAGTTAGCTGCAGATTGAAGATTTTTTCTGCCTTTGTGCTTTTTTCTGGCTTTAATAATATTTTTTTTTTTTCTACAGACTAATTTGGCTTGTAGCTTCTTTTTTTGCTTGTGGTTATTGGAAAAGATATTACTTTTTTTTGAAATGCACCTAAATTGCTGAATTCAAGATGCAGAGGTAGGTTGCACAATCCCTGCATTTTGTTATGGTGCAAGGTTAGAAGTGTTAGCTTTCACACTTAAACCTAGCGATTCCAGACATTCAGCTGTGATAATCTTAGCAGGTTTGTTCAACACTTTACGAATTGTTCAATGCTTAAACCAAGCCTCTAAACAAGGTCTAGTCTCCATTTGGCCTTAACAAGTAAGTCTAGCTTACATGACTATTGTGCATGCAATTTTGAAGGGAGAATTAAAGCCTTGAATGTTCATCAGGTTCTATCCTAATTGCTCCAGAACTAAAGGAGTTTGTTTTGAGTAACTGGTAGCTGTGGGTTTTTGAGCTTTATTCTGCAGCCTATGGTGTTCTCATATTTATTAATGAAATTAAGGAATCATTGCATGTCTCTTGTGCAAGTGTCAGTTTTCATGCATTTCCCCTCCCTAGGCAAGCATCTTACCTGTTTCTTGGAGTTGATAATTATAACCAAGGAGATTGATCAGATTTGTAATTAAAAAAAAAAAAAACCAAATACAAAACCCCAAACCCTAAACACCTTGTTTCTGGGGAAAAAAAAAAAAAAAAACCAGAAAATAAAGCGCTACTGGAAAAGACTGGGGAATACTGATAAACAATAAAATTTCATGGGCAAAGTATGAGGGGAGTGACCTCCCTTCTCCCGGTCCGTTTTTGCTGGCACTGATGGAACTTGTTCAGGCTTCACTGCTTTGCTTTGAAGGCTGCCCACTTCAGAGCACTGATGATGTATGGTACAGAGCCCTCTGTCCCTGCTGTGATTTCAGTTCTAGGTTGAATTCATTTTGACCACCTGTTTCTTCCATCCAGGGTTGTGTCTTACTGAGTTATGGGAAATAAGTTGCTTTTTAATCTAGTGCCTGATGGACGGCTGTCACCTGCGAGCTCAGAGATAATCGATGCGTGCATGCCAGATGCATGCAGAGACTGTATGTATTTGTTAGGTGGGAATGTGATGTCTTCCTGATTGGAGAGAGACTCCAGTGAAAGTTGGGTCTTCGGTAGTGGGTTACAAGTGCTGCTGTGTTCTGTTTTATTAAATTTCTTGGTTATTGCTGGGAACTTGTCACCAATTAGTTTTTGATCACCCAAGTAATACCAAATTGAATTGCAGTATGGACACTTTGGAGAGCACAGATGTCATTAAAGAAAAACAAACAGAAAAATTGTACTGCAAGAGGAAAAATAATCAGATCCAATTTAGAAAAATAATAAAAGCTAATGCATTTGGGAAGAGATTACTTTCAATGAGGACGAGGAGCACGAGTAAGGTTTCTGTGGCCATAAGCTAGACGCGTTTTCAATAAGATACGGCAATTTTGAGCTATTTAGATAGAAACTGCCTCTCATAAACCAGAGGGCTAAAAATTCTAAATTGTGTTTAGGTGTCTTTCATTGCAAGTAGACAATGGCAAGCTGCAGGCCCATTCAGGGAAGCGCAATAGGAGAGGTAGGAATTGCAAATGTTAGAGAAGACACTTTTTGGAGAGTTTTGGAGATCTGAGGGGGGTTGACAGGATGATACTGAAGGTGGAAAAATCTGTAGCAGAGTCTTGGGAATATTTACTGTCAAGAGTTTTATCCCCAAGATGCACTGTGTGGTAGTTGATAGACTGCTACGCATCAGACTGTAGAGGTTCTGGAAGTTGTCTTACTGAAAATACTTAAAACTGGACTTTGTGAAATCTCAGAACTTTTGTTGTGGAGAGTGAGGTACTGTTAGGACGGTGGAGGTCTGCTGGGCAAGGTCTTGTCTCCACCCCTGATCCAGATAGCGTGTGATGATGGTGCGAGTCTGACCATGACCAACCTGCTCAGTGAAGGAGCAAGTACATGTTTTGGTACCTCTGCCTGCCAAGATATAAAAATCTTTGTAAAGAGCTACAGCCCTTATTTAAGATTTGTAATAATAGTAATAATAAGGCCCCCCCCACACCTCCCCAAACCAGCAATGAAGGCTACTCCCCATTGTATCCCTTATTATACATATGTGACATACTTAAAAATGACGGCACACTCTTCTTTTGATCCTTTTAGAAATAGCTGAGGAGGAGAAAAACGGAAAAGAAACTTCCATACCTTTTGAGGAGCCTCCTGTGGGAGTTCAGGAATTTCAAGAGTGATCATTGGGCATAGACTGGTTTTTCAAGAGACATTCCTGCCATTATGAATGAAGTAGCAATAGTGAAGGAAGGGTGGCTTCACAAACGAGGTAAGTGTCTCTTCCTCTTCAGGACAGTAGACTTTCTCTTGCACGGCCATCTGCCTTTTAGCGGCTTATCTTGAAATAGTCTGTTATTTTCCTCTTCACCCTAATAGGAAATGGCATATAAGGAGCGTGTGTGAATTGCTCTCAGATTTGAGAAAACACACATTTTCTTTGGATGTGTCCATGTCTGTGTGTTCACCGAAAGCTGTGTTAACTGCTCTGAAAATGGTGATAAAGATAGCAACTGAAGGAGATGCTACTTAGAGTGTTAAACTGTAGCAAATTATTTTGGTCTATATGTAGGTCTGTAGCTTTTCTTTCAGCGTTAGGTGAAATTGTCTTGAGGTGAATCTTCATTTGAATGGTGAAAAATACGCCTGTGTTTTGTGAGCAATGCTGTGTTCTTGCAGGGACTTGCTAGAGAATGTGCTATTTTGTTCGAGTTTGAACCGCTCTTGGTACCAGTGTCCTAGATGGGAAGAATAGCCATGAGATTGTGCATGCTGTACATTTCTGTTACACCACTAATGGCATTTGATTTTTATAAAAAGTATTCCTGGATGGGTGGCAAAACTGAAGTGACATAGTCACAAAGTACCGTTATGCTTTTTATGTTCTTAAATGTTTTATTCCCCAAACGGTGGGTTTGTTCTTTTTTGGGGGGTAGAGGTGTGCTTGGTTTTGAGTATTACTACAGTATTGCCTTCTGTAAGCTACTTACCCAGTTCTTTGTATTCTGTGATTGTTACTGAGAAAGAAGAGAGCAGTGTTAGGTACTTTCCATAATGTCGTCATATTTTTGGACCAAGAACAGAATCTGTGTGCTCCAGCAGTAGAAAGCTTGCATGGTTTTGCAGACTCAGGATTTTTCTAGAGCTTTTGCAGCAACTTGCCTGAAGGTACAAAGGTTTATAATTTTTTCTGGAAAATTAGGGAAATACATTATCATAACTTTGATAAAGGCTGATGGTTCTTCCACAATTGAAAGAAATTTCAGAGAATTTAGAAAACGTTGATAATCTGTCTTTTTAAAAAGTGAAAACATTTCTAACAGCTGGATACACAGATTAGTTTAGCAAACCGTCAAGTCATCTGACGCTTGATGTAAAAATGTTTTGATAGAGTTGTTTCCGTGGAGTGTTTGGAGTTTTTTTTTGTGTGTGTTTGGGGTTTATTTTTTTGTCTTGTTTTTGTTTTGTTCTGGTTTATTTCAGTTAAAAATGCCTTTTCATTCCTTATTTAAATAACTCATTTGATAATTCTGTTGTACCAAGTCTACCTTTTCTGATAACATTTGAGAATTATGCTGTGTTTGAATAAAGCAGGAGAAAGAAATACTGAATTATGCTTCTCATTCACATTTATGAATCTAGAAGCTCTTCAAATGAGAGATATGTTTGAGAGATGTTTTTAGTTATAAATGATGTTTTAGGCTGAGGTTTTTTTAACTGCCCATTGTTAACAATTTTTCTGCACTTTCCTGTAACTTTAAAAATAACTATTTTGTTATTTTGAGCAGCACTGAACTAAAATTTGGGGAAGAAGCATCTTTTTTGAAAAGTATGAAAATAAAACTGTATTTGTAGGATGATTCAGAGGCAGAAGTGTCTGAAACTGTATCACAGTCATGTTGTATTTCAGACTTGTCTGTATTTACGCTAGAGAATTAAATTTTCTTTCTTTCTAGGACTGCAGAAAAGCTACTTTCAAGTACAAAGACCTCTGGAGGGAGGTCTTAGTAGAAGATGCCCTGGTTTCCTGATCTAATTTTTCATTTATATTTTTTAAATAACCTCAGAGAAATAGATGATTATTTCTGATAGTTTGCTGATAATATTATGATGAGATTATCTTCTGAACACATTTCATTTCAGAATGATACTCTGCATGTTCTGCATGTATGAGATGGCGAATTTGTGGCCAAGCGCCCAAGCTGTTAAATGTATCTTGATGGTTTTCAAATGCCAGGTTTCCTAATCTTTTTAACCTGCTTCCTAGTGCCTTTTTGTTTTCTTGGTATGTGCGGTGACACCTATTTCATTCCACTTCATTGACTTTGCAACTAGTAATTTGGCATTGTCCATGCAAAGAGTGTTTTAGAAAGCAGTGCTATCTCTCCTCCTCAGCTTGCCAGTGTGTGAGCTCCGTTTCTCTCTTGGTTTTTGTAGCTGTTTTGGGATCATTTGATAAATTCAGATTTTTGGCTGGGAGTGACTTGGGGAGGAAGCTGATCCACTTGTGTGTGTGTATTTTGTAAAGGATTTTTTGGAGTGTTTTAAATCACCTACATTTATTGCCAGACCCTATCAGTCTGCTGGCTCTGCAAGATCAAGTGCTTCAACCACAAGATGTTTCCAAAACTGATGTCTGATATTGTGAGCTTCTGAAGTTGAAGCATAAGCAGTAATTACTGCAGGGAGGGACGGCTAAAGGAGGAGTTTAGGTATAGGAAATGTGTATTGCTTGTCTTTTGGATCATTTCTAAAACTGAAGGCTGTATTGCATGAGTTCTTTAAAGATCTTATGGCTTTTCACATGCAAACATGGGTAGTGACAGGCCAAAATCCAGATGGGCAATGATCTTCTCTTTACTTAACATTCCCCATAGATTTGGTTGGATATGGTGGCTCTCAATTCATGTCATGAGCAGTTGAACAGAATGGCTGTATGCAGTTAAACCGTTCCTTCATCTCACCCCAGCAGTGGCTTAATTTTGGTGGTTTTAATGATTTGTGTATGTATAAATCAGGCTGCAAAGTGCTCTGGAGCCCTTCTGGATGGCAGGTGTATATAAGCATAAAGCCATCATTAGCAGGAGCAGGTGTTTTGGCCTGGCAGGGAACTAGCAGGGCTTTCTAGAATTGTGGGGTTGTTTTCTTCTGTCAGCATGCTTTAAATTTCTGTTTTTGTTTCCAAGATTAAAAACACGAATGGAGAAATGAAATTAAACATTGCTGCCTGGCCGAGAGCTCTTGGCAGTTCTGTAAGTCAGTCACTTAAAGGAAGCTCGACTTCCAGTAGCGCAGATGTTTGTGCAGGGGCCAGAGTCATCTCTGTGACATGTCTAACCTCAACCAGGCAGAAATAGAAGAATTAGTGAATGAACATTTTTTTTTTTTTTTCTTTTTTCCTTATTGGCAGTACTCAGTGCTGTTGCTCTAATCACAGTGAGGTGATAGACTCTTGTGTGAAGACAGAAACAGTAGTTAAAATGCTATCCACTCTGCATAACTGCATGGCTGAAGAGCTCAACACACATGTTGAAAATGTGAAGAAACTCAGATTTGGTGTATTGTGTGTAGTCTCTGGTTGTGTTACATTGAGGATTTAAGTGGGAAAGGATGGGGGAAATGGGTCGATGCAGAGGTGCTATAATTGTGATTGAATAGGAGAGGAGAAGGAGAAAATGATCTGACCAAATTGCTTCTTGTTGAGTGCTGAGATTATAGGGTTTTTGGATGTATGTCATGAGTATCCTTAAATTTGATTGTGTGTGGTGGAACTTTTTGGATAAAAGAGGTATGCCTGAGTGTATTTTGTTTGCTGTACTGATCCATTTTAAAGATCTTGTATTTCTTGCATGTTTCTGCTCTGGTCCCTGTTTATAAAGGTCTTTCTATTGTCTTCAGCCTTCATCCTGTTTTTTCTTTTTTTTTCAAAGTCTTTTTGCAAGGCTAACAAAGAGAGGGATTGTGCGTTTTGATACTCTGTCATCTCTGTCTTCCCTAGTATGTCCGGTTTTCTTATTAGGGCATAAATTCGTATGGAAAAAGGAGTCTTTTGGAGGCAGGGAAGGAGGGGGAGGGAAAATGTACACTGACATTTAGAAAAGGAAATAGAAGTCTCAGTTTCTCACTCTGAGAACTCTGAAGCAATTATAAGCAGCAGGAGAGACCCGTGTATTCTTCCATTAATATTTACCAGCAAATGTGAAGGTCCTTTTTGCCTTTGTTTTTAAATTGTGTATAAACACCACACAGTAACTTTAACCCTACAAACCAGCATAAGTTTGTGTGGACTTCAGGTCACTATTTGACTGGTTGGGAGTCAGGCTTCCAAGCTGATTGAAATTAGTAAAGGTCCTTAAATAAGAAATTGCATGAAAGATACTTATTCCACTTATGAAGATGTTATTTTGTTGTTGTTGAAGAATTATTTCTGTATTGAAATAGAGTGATACAGACATCCTAATAAATAACCATGAGTCCATTGTGATTTGTTTTCCTATAGCTTCATTGCATAAAATTAATGCAGGATCCATACGCAAAATAGAATAGAACGCAGGAATTAAATGCTGAATGTTGCCCTTTAAATTAACTCTACCAGAATAGCATAGACAAGTGAACTTCAGCTTTGTTATTTTGAGGTTCATACTTTCAGTATTCTGTTAGCATGAATCAAAACAGGATCTTATGAGGTATGACCAGTAGTTAACTCTTTTAAGCCAGTGGGTGTTTAGTGTTGCCATGTTTCTTCACCTCGCCTTTCTTTTCCATTCTCACCATGTTCCCTGCCTCTTTTTGTGTGGTTTTTTTTTTATTTTGATATGCTTTTTTTGTGTTTCCTTTGGTTTCTGTCTGTCCCTGGGGCATAGCAGTGCACTTTCTTGATGATCTGTGTAGCCAGAACCTTCAAGGTTGGGTTTAATCTGGCTTTCATGGTACCGCAGGGGAGTAGCTGTGGCACTTGATACAGAGGTTTCTAAGACAGCGAAGATGCTGGCTATAGAGGGCATGGCTGTTCTAGAGGGAAAAATTGGGGAGGACAGGATAAGACGCAAAATAGGGGCTGAACAAAGAATGGAGTGTGAAAATTTGTAACAGAGAGAAAGAGGCTGATGATACTTCTAGAGCTGAAGGGTTGTGTTTATAGGGAAATCGGTTGCTACTCTTATCGGAAACAAAAGATAAGCTCTCTCAGTTTGTGATTTTTCTTGTGTCTCTTTTTCAACCCAAGGGGCAATAGTTTTGCAATGCTAGCTCTCAGTTGCTTTCATTTTGCTTGTCCTGTTCTGGGAAAAGGAGACTGGGGAGGAACCAGGAAATAGTCAACCAATAAATCTGACCTTGGTGGTAGGCAAGATGCTAGAGACATTAAGAAAGAATGAGATCACAAAACATCTGGAGAAATACGAGCTGATAATGGCTAGTCAGCTTGACTTTTGGAGGGTAAATCTCTTCTAATACAATTATTTGTGGAGAGATCATAGGAAACAGACTGGATGCAGTGTACTGTAAAAAGTCTGCTTTGGATGACAGAGAAGTCAGATGCTGAGAATTACCTAGTATACTGTAACTATACTGTACTACATCTTTGAAAGAGATAGCATAGCATAAAGATGGCTCATCTTCCTTTCACTGAGCAGACTACTTAAGTCTTTGACCATCTTTGTTCCTTTGCAGTGTCCTTTTAGAAAAGTCTTTTTTCCAGAACATTTCTTTGTATAGGAAAGCCCATTCTTCAAGCTGTTTTTTGAAGGGTGAATTCCAGATATTTTTTTTTTTTTTTTTCTCAGTAAAAATGTCTTCCTAAAAATCACTATTCCAACATTTTCCTCACCTTTTTTTCAAAATACTTTCAGTTCTTTTGAGAAGTCAGGCTGTGTTAGATGTTTTTCACTGTGTTTATAAACTGACTGTCTGGAGTGACACCAAGCACACTCTCGCTTTGAATGGCAAAGAGGAAGAGCTCAGATGTTGTTGCCCACATTATTTATGTCAGTCCTGGAAGTTTACTTTCATATTCTGTTTTATTGTACATCAGAAGAGAAATAAACAAGGTCTCAATTTTATCTCTAAAAGTGGGGTAGCGTCATAAATTACTGTTATTTGTTGTTAAGAGATTTGAGAATGAGAGATCTGGGCTGTTGCAAGCCCTGTTAAAGTGAGCCTGGGAACGCGTGATGCAGTGGATCATGAAGAGACTGCCTGCATTGTCTTTCATTCTCTTTTTTGTAGTTCCTTCATTTTTGAGAATGAAAAGATACCTCTGCAAAAAGTTGTCCACATATGGGTTTTCTGTTCTTTTTCTTTCAGTAAACTGAGAAGTCATCAGGTTTGGATTTAGGAAGAAAGAAGTACTATATGAGTCTGCTGGTTTGAGGTATAGAGAGAGCAAGACTCTTGCTTTTGCAAGAGTGGTTTATGGCAAGGTGCTGTGCCATGCATTTTAAATTCGGCGCCTTGTCATCACTTGAAAATGTCTTCCCCTGTAGCCCCTGTGTGGATGCCAGCAGTTTCTTCCAGCATTCCCTGCTGGTGCCCCCCTGCTTAAGCACCATCAGCTGCACCCCTTGAATGTGCCTGTGGCTTCCCCTGCCTGAACTTGCTCTGTGTTAGCACTCCTAGCCCTAGAGTTTACTGTCTGAAAAAAACTGGTGAGGACTTTGATCCTCTGAGGACAGTACCTGGTGACATGTAGTGTATTTCCTTTTATCCACTTTTTATATTTATGTTACTAATAATTTTCTTAAGAAATACAGTGGTGATTGGTCTCAGTCTTATTCAGGAACAAACTTTATTGCATATCGGAAAGAGGGATTTGCTTAACATTGAGCATTTAGTTTGTACATGTTTTAAAGGACACAGCATTGTAAAAAACCAAATGTTAGCCTTGTGTTTTTCCCTAGTTTACATATTGAAGTAACTGATTTGCTAAGAAAAAAAATTGAGTCAAATCTTATTTAAAAAGCCATCTTTCATGGGGGGAAGACAGAGGAGGGATTATTATTTTCAGATGTATTATGTTGCAGGTACAATGTGCCTCTTCTAGGGGGAACAAAAACCAGGAAACTGTGAGGAAAGAGGAAGAAAAAGAATGGAGAGAGAATAGCACCATATTAGGTATGAAGTAGTGTGCTGCTGGTAGAAATATTTACTGCAACTGAAAGGGGGAAATAATGAAGACCAACACAGAGTGCAGTTAGAGCACATGTTATCATACTCTGGGATTATCCTCTCACCTCTTCAAGTTGAGCCAAAAATGTGAAAAAGATAGCTGGTCAAACAGTATTGTGAAATTTGTCAATTTATTCAGAAGTGCATGGTCATATTTGAGAACAGCAGAGGTAAACAATCATCACAGACAGTGTCAGTTACTGTTTTCCTGAGTCTCATGGGTGAGTCAGGAGAGTGTGTTTTGAAGTGCAGTCCAAAGCCTAGACCATTGGTGAGCTGCATATAGAAAAACACTGTGAAATCAGTGGTTCTGTGCATGACTACAGTGGTATTTCAAGCCAATATTGATATGGAGTGCAGCATCCGAATCATTTATGGGGTTGTTGAATCAGTCTCCTCTGCTTAGCCTTTATTTTTGTGTGCAGTTCTGGTGTCCTCAACATAAAAAGGACATGGAACTGCTGGAACACATCCAGAGGAGAGCCATGAGGATGATCAGGGGGCTGGAGCACCTCCCGTATGAAGATAGGCTGAGAAAGTTGGGGCTGTTCAGCCTGGAGAAGAGAAGCTGTGTGGAGACCTCATAGCAGCCTTCCAGTATTTGAAGGGGGCCTATAAGGATGCTGGGCAGGGACTCTTCATGAGAGACTGTAGTGATAGGACAAGGGGTAATGGGTTCAAACTCAAACAGGGGAAGTTTAGATTGGGTATAAGGAAGAAGTTATTAATTGTGAAATTGGTGAGGCACTGGAATGGGTTGCCCTGGGAAGCTGTGAATGCTACATCCCTGGTAGTGTTCAAGGCTAGGTTGGACAGAGCTTTGGGTGGCATGGTTTAGTGTAAGGCATCCTTGCCCATAGCAGGGGGTTTGGAGATTGATGATCTTAAGGTCCTTTACAACCCTAACTATTCTATGATTCTGTGATTCTATTAATATGCTCTTAATGAAGATCACAGAACATGCATGTCAGAGAAGTGTTTTTTTCTGATGGTTGTAAACCACAGCCTGTGTAGATTACCTGTTCTGGGAGGAAGCTGTAGTCTTAGAATAGTTTGAGTTGGAAGGGATCTCTGAAAATCATCTGGTCAACCCCTTTACCCTGAGCAGGGACATCTTTCACTAGACTACGTTGCTCAAAGCACTGTCCAGCCTAGCCTTGAACCCTTTCAGGGATGGGGCAGCCACAACTGCTCTGGGCTACATTCCTCCAGTGTTTCACCACCCTTATAATAAAGAATTTTGTCCTTACATGTGTGCAGTGTAAATTCCCTCTCTTGCAGTTTAAAACCATTACCCCTTCTTTTGTCACTATAGACTCTCTTAAAAAGCCTCTCAGTCTTTCTTATAAGCCCCTGTTATATCTTCAAAGGCTACAATTCATTCTTTCTTTCTAGGAAAGATATGTTACTGCATTGGTACAAAAGTCAAACTCGTGACATTGATAATAGTGTTACTTGGGTGGACTTCAGATGCTGATGGAGGTCAGGGCTACTTAGGGCAATCACTTCTAATTCTCAGATTTTAAGTGCAACCTTTATGGTGTATATGGTGGCTTTATAAATCAGTTTTCACCTGTAGAAGTCACGATTTTGAAAGTTTTGTCCCTTTTTCTTTGTGAAGCAGAGGAGCTTGCTAGTCCTAATGACAGAGAAAAACTGGAAAGCATCACCCATCTGCCTTCTTTGCTGTTCAGACTAAGGAGAAGAAAAAGGACCACTTGATTACTTCTGATGAAAAATCTCAAAAATTAGAGGCTTTAAAATAGTTCTCTGAAGTCTTAGCCTCAGCAATGTACCATGCTATGTCTGCAGTTGAGTCAAAGGATCTGCTTTCAAGAAGTGTGTCCTGATTGCACTTCAGAAAGCAAGTGATAGGCAAGGGTAACTTGCATTTTCTGTGAGAAGCTTGATGGGTCTAATGGCTAATAGCAACATACAAAGAGAACTGTAATCGAACTGCTTCTTTATCCAGCAAACTCAAGTTAGAATAATACAACCATAGAATAGTTTGGGTTGGAAAAGACCTTAAGATCATCTAATTCCAACCCCCTGCCAGGGGCAGGGACACCTCACACTAAACCATGCCACCCAAGGTTCTGTCCAACCTGGCCTTGAACACCACCAGTGATGGAGCATTCACAACTTCCCTGGGCAGAACATTCCAGTGCCTCACCACCCTTACAGTAAAGAATTTCTTCCTCATATCCAATCTAAACTTGTCCTGTGTAAGTTTGAACCCATTACCCCATGTCCTCTCACTACAGTCCCTCATTAAGTTTCCCCCCAGCACCCTATAACCCCCTTCAGATACTGGAAGTCTGCTATGAGGTCTCCATGCAGTCTTCTTTTCTGCAGGCTGAACAGCCCCAACTTTCTCAGCCTGTCTTCATACGGGAGGTACTCCAGTCCCCTGATCATCCTCATGGCCCTCCTCTGGACTTGCTCCAACAGTTCCATGTCCTTTTTATGTTGAGGATGCCAGAACTGCACACAGTACTCCAAGTGCAGTCTCATGAGAGCAGAGCAGAGGGGCAGGATCACCTCCTTTGACATGCTGGTCACGCTCCTTTTAATGCAGCCCAGGATATGGTTGACTTTGTGGGCTGCATGCGCACACTGCTGGCTCCTGTTCACTTTTTCATCGACCAACACCCCCAAGTCCTTTTCTGCAGGGCTGCTCTGAATCTCTTCTCTGCCCAACCTGTAGCTATGCCTTGGATTGCTCCAACCCAAGTGTAAGACCTTGCACTTGTCATGGTTAAACTTCATGAGGTTGGCATCAGCCCACCTCACAAGCATGTCAAAGTCCCTCTGAATGGCATTCCTTCCCTCCAACCTGTCAAACCAGGGCAGTGAGCTTACTGCACGCTCTTCTCACTGTCCTGAGGATCTCGAATTTGACCATCTCATGATTGCTGCAACCAAGGCTACCCTGGAGTGTCACATTTCCACCCAGCCCTTCCCTGTTGGTGAGCATGCAGTCAAGCATGGCACCTCTCCTTGTCGGCTCTTACTTGCAGAAGGAAGTTGTCTTCCACACAATCCAGGAACCTCCTGGATTGCTTGTGCTGGGCCGTGCCATCTCTCCAACAGGTATCAGGCTGCTTGAAGTCCCCCATGAGAACTAGGGCCAGTGAGTATGAGGCTGTTCCTATCTGTCTATAGAGTGCTTCCTCCACTGCGTCCTCTTGATCAGGTGGTCTGTAACAGATCCCCATAGTAATGTCTCCTGTCGCTGTTCTTCCTTTAACCCTGACCCACAAACTCTCTGTCGACTGCTCACCTGTCCCCAGACAGAGTTCCACACTCCCCAGCCTGGCCCTAACTTAAGTAGCAACTCCCCCTCCTGCCTGCCAGGCCTGTCTTTCCTAAAAAGCCTGTAACCTTCCATTCCAATACTCCAGTCATAGGAGCCATCCTGCCATGTTTCTGGATGCCTGTTATATCCCCATAGGCATGCACACATCTCTAATTCCTCTTGTTTGTTCCCCATACTACAGGCGTTTGGATAGAGTCATCTGTGCCAAGCCCCAAGTGAAGCCGGCTCATTGGCTGGAGCAGCTGGAATATCTCTACATTGCTCTGAGCATTTATTATAGGTGCTGGCAACTGACTGGGTGTGTTGGGATGGAATGATGCCCCCCTTTCCCCAGCACATCTAGTTTAAAGCATCCTTGACCAGTCTGGCAAGCCTCTTACCAAAACTACTCTTCCCCTTTGTTGTTAGAACACCACCACCAGTCCCCAGTATACCTGGCCTACTAAACTGAGTCCCATGTTCTGGATACCCAAACCCCTGACTATGGCACCACCCTTCCAACCATTTATTAACCTAGCCAATCCTCCGAAGCTTTTGAAGGTCCTCCCCTGTATCCTAGAGAATTGATGGAAAGACAATCTGAGCTCCAGGCCCCCTAACGAGCTCTCCCAGGGCTCCTGGATGCTGAGCATTCCCCTGCTCAGGTGTTGAAGGCGGCCTCTCTTTGCTGCTCACCTCAGCAACTGAATTGCGCTCAACTTGAGTTAATTGAGTTCAACTGAACCTCAGGATTTAAGAGAGAAAATACTTTAATTTTTTTTGCCATGTATTTCCACAGGAGACTTTGTACATGCCATATCACAGCCATCGTAATGCTACCTTGTTCAGAATGATGTAGTTACACTGGTGTGGGAAATATTTGCACTAAGTAGGTTTTATGCCCTCAAATGCAAGGGTACACACTATTTTGTATATTCTTGCCATTATGCCTAAGTTGGTGGTTCACAGTTGGAGTGTCAGTAACAATTTACACCCTTGAACACACTTGGTAAGCAGTTCAAAATTCGCTGTCAGGCATCTTCATAGCTGCGAAGTGTGAATACCACCGTATATTTGCTGGTTGGTTTTCAGGGCTTCCAGGCATGGTTTGCCTGGGCTGGTGTTTTTCAGTGTGTCATACATATCCCTGGCCTTGTCTGTGGTCTGTAAAAACCTTCTATAAATAGCAGTCACTTAACTAAATGAAAGTGTTTTCTCTGTAATGCAGATTTTTTTGTGTGTGTGTTTGAAGTTTTAACTTTGGATCATGCAGTCTCCTTTCCCTCCTGGCCTCTTTAAGTAGAAATGAAATTTGGGAACACCAAGAGAAAAGGTGGCATTTATTTCTTAATTTAAGACTTGACTTAAGTGTGTAGTTGCATAGGTTTAGCTATATTATATGTTTATTATTCTACTGCAAGTTTATGCATGGAGCAGACTGGAATCCAGTTGTGATAATCTGTGGTGGTAATGCTTGTTGTGAGGCTTGGAAGGAGTTTTATAGGTGGAAATTGATTTCTTGACATAGAGTATGAATCCTTTGCCACTATAAATTCAGTAATAAGGTCATTCTGTTGTGTTGTTTGTGCTGCTCTGGAGGCTTCTTGAAAAGACCATGCTTTAGACTAGGAGGTTAAAAGCCACTAATCATGGCTTTTTCTTCAGTAATTATTGAAACAAAAGAAATCTTGCCTTTTTACATGGTTTGTAATAGAAAAATTGTTTCGCTACTTTAATACTGCCTCTGGAGATGTGTTTCAAGCAGTGAAGGGCTAGGATAGTAGTTTTTCAACTTAAAATTTTCTTTGCATCGGAGATCATTGTAGTTTTAGATCTTCTTTTCTAGCATAGACACAAATGTTAGAACATATGTAACTGCTGTATCTCCTAGGGTGGAAGTCGAACTTGCCTTGTTACTTGTATTATAGGAAAAGTACTTATTCTAAATAAGAATTAGAGAAGAATTACTTTTTCATATGCAGAAAATCACTGTAAACTTGCTAGCAATAGCCTTTAGCTGGCTTGCGGAGATACTGCCTATTGAACTCTCTTGTGACAGCTTGTTTCTGTCGTTTTGCTGAAGTTTAGCCTGTAAAGTCAAGATATCTTGATCTGAGAAACGGGGCGATAGTTAAATTACATCATCATGGAAGAATACCAGCATACTTAGCTTTAAAGCCATTCAAGACTACATTGGCTCCCCTTTGTTATACAGTGTCGCTGAAAACGAACTGCAGCAATAATGAACCAATCCATCTAAATCACAGCAGCTGAACAACTGACTGTTCTATCTCAAAATGAAAATGCCTTGTGTAGAATGGATTTAATTGTAAATGTTTGCTTAGTAGGGAATATGAGCCTTTTAGTTTGCAACAATAATCGTGAATACAAAGACCCACAGAATTTTAGGGTTTACATAGCTTGTCCCTGTTCTCATAACAATATTTCAAAGTCAGTTTTTAAAATGTACCATTTGGCTTTTTTCTAGCCAGTGAATAGAACTCTAAATGCCCAATCTCTAGGCGGTGTTTCGAAGACTGAAAGATAAATTTAGCTCTCTGTATTTAGATCAGGCAGGATTTTCTGTTGTATTTCTTTCAAATCTATGCTAGGTCTTTTATATAGCTTCAGATAATAAAAGGAAAAAGTGCTGACTTTCAGAGCTTGGATTTGGTTTTGCAGTACAGAAATGCCAAGTGTAACTTAGAATATTAGCATTTTCTTTGTGGTCCTAGTAAGGTGCTTCTCAAACGATTAAAAGGTTACTGTTAGGAATTCATTTTCCAGTCAAACATTCTCCTCCCTTAACCTCGGGGGGGGGGGGGGGGGGGGGG
>JASSUY010049941.1:0-50351 GCA_032466535.1 Forpus xanthops | reverse complement strand
TTAACCTCCCCCGGCCCCCCCCCCCCCCCCCCCCCGTATTAAAGTCTTCATTCTCTGTCAAATTACTGAAATGCAGTTGCTAAATGCAAATTATGGGGATGAATCTCTGTCACTGATTTGAATGAATTAAAATAAAGTAGTTTTTCTATTTTGGGGAGAAAGGGAAAGGCTTACTGAGCTTCACTAATAAAGAGAGAAAGAAGAACTACCTCAGCCTCCAGGCTGTTCCTAGGTATCTTTCTGTGTAAAGAAAGATGGATAAAACTTTGAAAAACACACACAGAAAAAGCGTGCATGTTTATGCTTCTGTTGGCATTTTGTGTGTACTGTAATAGCCTTCACATGTGGATTAGTCCTGAAAAAAAAGGCAGCTAAGCCCCCTGAAGAATAGGCCTTTGTGACACTGAAGAAGTTTACTGCGCCAAAGTTATGGTAAGAATTTGTAAATTTTGGCTGCTGAAGTACTTCCTTCCCCTGCTGTGTTTTTAATGTTACAAACTTGTGAGAGTGCAGTCGAGGGTGGTTTTGGGTTTGTTTGCTGGGTTTTTTTGTTTTTGTTTTTCTTCTAAATGACAATGCAAACGTTCATTTCTCAGACTAAACCACCCGTTCACATGACGCTGCTGGTTGTATAAAAACACCCTGTTGATCTTGTTCTGCAGAAGTCTTCATTGGGCTTCCGGAGTCATACAGAAATGTTCTGCTGCACTTACTGGGGCTGTGCTGGGGATTTAGGCTGTATGTGCTCAGATTTAGTTTGCCAAATTGATGTCCCTGAAATAAATGTTCTTACTTGGAATAGGGCCCTCAAAGCTGGGATGTTTTTCTGTCTCTTTTTCTATCTGTGATTAAAATAGTTCATTCTGCTATCATGAGAGTGGGATTTGTTTTGCCTTTATTCCTCAGATAAAGCTGAACCTGTTGGAGAGGCGGTTAGTATTTCTTAGTTGCAAAATTGTCTTCCTCTTACATATGACATTCTTTCTTTACACATATCTCATGTTAAATGCTTTAGTTTGTGGAGAGGCAAATCAGCTTGGGATGAAGCCCTGCAGAGCACAGAGGGCCTAAAGGATGCTGGTAGCTACATTGCCAGGTGAGCCTTCCCAGCAGCCCGGACATGGCGACAAGCTGTGCAACACATTCGACTTCATTGGGGTTTTCTGGAGTAACCAAGGGCAGAATTTGAGTCCAAGGCTAAACTGTCATGGTGACAAAATATTTAGAAAACATTTTCTTGCTTGAAACAAAAGCTTGGATTGTGCAACACCAAGTAATGTCCCAGTGCAATAAATGATGTGTATTTTTAAAGAGTTCTGCGTGTTCCCTAACCATGAGCTCTTGCCAGATTTAGCATGTTCAGGTAAAATGAGGAATTTTTCATCTGGACTGTTGCCTTTACAACCAAAGAGGGTTAATTCTCCCCCTTTATGCCCTGGCATTACAGTAGTGGAGCACTCAGATCTGGCCTCAGATTTTGAACATAGTGTAAAGCTTTGTTGAAGACAAGCAATAGGGCAGCTTCTTCTCTTCAGCCACGGTGGCTCAGCTGCATTAAGAACAATTGCTTAAAACTTACACTTTATCATTGCCATGGGCTGATCTGATCCTGAGTGAGCTGTAGTCCTAGACTTGATGATCGCTTTTATTGGGTTAGAATGTGCTGTTCTTGCTGCAGTAGGAATCTTTTGTATTGTAGGTGTTTCATCCTTCCATAATAACTGCTATAACTTTTTTTTTTTAATGCTTGATGTTTTGAGATATCGTTACTGATATCTACCCTCTGACTTAAGAGGAAGACAGAGGTGTAAAGTGGCTGTAGCAGATCATTCTTTGGGAATAATCTAAAATGATTTCAAGGTGAGTAAACCTGTGGCAGCTGAAGACAGCTAGCCAGCCTTGTACAGTTCAATTCAGCATAACTGTGCCATTTGATTAATATATTTTTTCTTCCCCAGTCTAGTCTGTGTTTCCTGGGTAATATCAGTTGTAATTTCAGAGAAAAGCATGATTTTACATGCATACCTCCTCCTCTGCTTGGAGCAGGAGGTGGCCAGATTTCTGTCTGAATAGTGACTTGTCTCAGCAATGCAACAACTATAACCGGATCGTCTGTAGAGACTTTTTTTTGATCTTCAAAGAAGTTGATGTTTTCAAAGTTGCTGTAGTTGCTGGATTATACTGTTATTCATGGAAATGGAGAGCCCAAGTATGGAGGAGGGGGAATATTCTTTTCTAAGGTTTGCATCATCTTGCATCTTTGTATGCTTGGCATGTAACAGCGTCCCATTCAGAGTGCTGCTCTGAACAGGACAGAGCTCCTTCTTTCCTGCTGCTTTGTTGTTTCTCTAGTTGCATTGAGCTGCAAAACCAGCTGCTTTTGCTTTTCATACCTATTTTTACCATCTCTAATTTGCTATTAAGATGTTAACTTCTGCTTCCAGTTAGCCTAGCCTGTTTCTATACTGCGATTACAACGTGAGGGCAAGCAGACACTTCTCTGCGTTCTCTTGTGCTACCCTTTCACACTTGGGAAATGGTCCCCCATAAACAGCTGCAGTACTGCTTTATTATCCTCTTTGAAATCTCTCACTCCTTGTGTTGCTTATAAAAGGCCTTGATGAACTTGCCGTGCATGTGTATTGAGACTGCTGTTCACTGCAGTGCCCAGTATTGGTTCTCCTTTTTTTGTGTATCTGGCCTTCTGTTATCCCTGCCTTGTGGCAGTAAACTCTGCAGAGCAGGGACTGTTTCACTTTTTTATTTGTACAGGAGGTAGCCCAGCTCCAGATGTGTATCTGAAGCTACAGTGTATTCCGGTAATACAAATCATTGTATTATAGAAAGCTGTATCTAATATAGGGAAAGAAAAAAAATAGATTTACTGTGGTAAGTTTTACAATTTAAGGGTTTTTTTTTGGGGGGTTTTTTTTTGTGGTTTTTTTTTTTTTTTTTTTTTTTTTTTTGTGTTAATCCTCTGACAGGTTATGGGCAGGAATGTGCAGAGATCAGTATACATATATCAACTTTTCTTACCATTTTGAGGAATCGTCCTCCCAGTGGCCAGAGGAAAGCTTTCTTAGCAGCTACTCCAGTCTACTAGGAATGGGCTATTTCACAGCAGCTCTTGGTATCTTGGAGAGGTTTACTTACTGCAACTAGACCGAGTGTGCTTATGGCAGAACCTTGTGTTTCTGGAGACTTTTCTCTTTTCAGGCACCATTTTAGAAGTGGAATGACACACAACAGGATGTGTGGTTGTCAATGCATATTCACACTTTAGAGGCCGTGCATAGTTTTTTGACTGTGTACAATCCTGTGCTATTTCTCTCAGCATTCATGTGGTGAAATAAAACATGGAGGAACACAGAATTCATTTTTCCTTTTTATGCCCAGTACACGCACAGAGTGTTTATTGATATTCATCTTTCTGCTGACTCTTACAATCCTCAAACTAGTTTCTGGAGGCAAGGAGATTAAAATGAGGGCACATAGCCAAGCAGACTTGAGGTTTTTTTCCTCAAATTTGATTTGAAAGTTGCAGTTTGATAAAGTTGCATTCTTTCTGTTTTTTTGCCATGGAATTTTTATAATTCTCTTGTATTACCTACATGTACTGTTAGTGTCAGTATTTGTGTGTAGAGTTTTGAATGGCCCTTCTTTGAGCAGATGATCAGACCACATCGTCTGTAATGGCTCCTTTCAACATAAAGTGTTCTGTGATTCTTGACGAGTTTGGTATTGGGAGTCTCATGTAAAGCCCAGCCTGATTCTGAAGGAGAATAACGACTCCATTTGTAGAGGTGTTACTGCCGATGTTTGGTTTTAGTTTTGATATTCCTTGTAATGGCTGTTAAACAGAAAATAAATACCAGTTCTGTGTTGCCAACAGGCCTTTTCACTTTTCAGTGTTCACTGATCTGTTCAAATACAGAAGTTTGGATTTTTCAAGGGAAAGGTTCAAAACATGGAATAATACGTCTTGCTGATTTACTACTTGTTCTTTGTGTTCTGGGTCTGTGCTTTGGAACTAAAAGTTACTTTTTTGCTTTAATTGCTAGAATGTCTGGTTTACTAAGTTTGCTATATAGCTGTGATGCTGATGGGAATTTTGCTTTCTTTTGATTGGTTGGTTGGATGGTGTTGCTGTGAAGCTCACTGTCAGAAAGTAGAAATGTTCCTAACCTCATCCCAATCTTTCACTCTTTTGTAGTCTTGGTGTAGAAGAAGGGGGTAACAGGATGCATGGTGGGGCTAGCTCTGTTCTTTTTTCTTGTCTCCAAGCAAGGCTTCAGTTATGTCCCTGATGGAAGTTGAGTTAGGTGCTTTGATAGTTACCTTCAGCAATAGGTGGTTGGCTGAAGTTCCTTGAGACTCTGATCGTGGCAGAGGAGGTGGGCTTTAGGTTCACATTGTGTTGCTGATGGCTGAAGTTTACAGCATCAGCCTTATAAAGGTAGAGACCTGGGCCATAAGGTCCAGCTATCGTCAGTGATGGATAGCATAGCTTGCTGGTAGCTGAGGTGACCTGGAAGCTGTGTGTGAGCTGAGCTGATGCCCTCTGCTAGCACCAACTTGCAAATTTCTTCCTTTGTCCCAGTCAGTATAGTGACTGTGTCCTCCATCAAGGCCTGTTCGTAATGGTTTAATAGCAGGCTGTCATCCTTTGGCTGTTGAGCAGCCACTTTCTGGAGCCAGACTCAATAAAGCAGATGATCTGTAAGGTAATGGATCTCTGCTGTCTGTTGCAGAGTAATAGTCACCTCAGATGATTGACATTAAATGCTGCTTTATGAATGCCCTTAAGTTGTAGGAACGTATTTCGCAACTGGTGCTCTGGATGGCTGCAATGGGAGTCCCAAAGGATACAGTAAATCTTGGACCTAATTTGCCATTTCACTTAGAAAAGGGAGTCTTTGAGTGCAGGGTTGAAGTTTGGCTCAGCCAGAAATGGGAAACCTTGAGCAGTCTCCAGCCTCTGGAATTTGTTCTATCTGAGACAAGATTGTTGTGTGAAGTCTAAAGCCAAGGTCTCCAAATGAAACTACGTCAAACCTGTGTTTGAAATGGGATAGTTGTAGTTCACATAATCACAGAATAGTTGTGGTTGGAAGTGACCCCTGCAGATTATCTAGTCCCCCAGCTACAGCAGTTCCAAAGGTTGGGATATTTTTTATTTCTTACAGATTTGTAACCTAAAATCTCCAGAACAGGGAGGGTCTAGAAAGACGCATGTCTAATACAAGCTTCCTATTAAAACTTTCACTCATTATTTTATTTCAAAAACTTGATCTGTCTTCCTTCCTTTTCCCACAATACCAGGATAGTGCTGACTATTTTGGAAATTGTTTTCATTGTTCAGATTTGGACTTCTGAATGCAAACAACACTTGAATCTGATACCCTTTTCCATTTTTGCTGGGCTGGAAATGATGTTAATAAAAGGCATAGGCATTCCCCATTCCTTGTTGCTAAGGGCATCAAATTGAAGGCAGAGCATCTAGGAAATGAAGAAATGGCTGGTGTATTAGAGTACCAGCCTGGAACTGAGAATCGAAGCTCTGATACAGACTTCCTCCTATATGATCACCTCGGATAAGGATATTTTTATCTCTCTGTGCCCCAGTTCTCTATCTGTAAAATGGTGATAACAGCACTTCCCTACTTCACAGGGATGTTGTGAGAACAAATGCAGCTCAGACTGTGGGGCTTTTGGAAACTTTGGTAACTAAGAACACAGATGGGAGATGGGAAATGTTCCACGTAAACTCTTCCTGTTCTTCAAGCCCAGTGGTAGGTTACAGTACTTATGTGAACGTGGTTTCCACTGAAGTTATATCTTGACTGATGCTGTGTCTTTTCCCTGAACGTTTCCTTGCTCACTACTAGTGCATAGCAGCAAAGCACTTAACATCCTTGCTAAACACTATTGTTTGCATCCTTGTCTGCAGGCTCTGAGAGCCCAAGAGCCTGGGTGAGACTTGCTGCTTATGTGTTTGCCAATGTGGGCTGCTCACAGTGACTGAATAGAGTATGTGCTTCTGGCAACAGCCACCCAGTTCCTTTCACAGCTCACTCAGATGCTGGAAGGAGTTAAAAATACGTATGAATGGATTTTCACTTGCAGAATTCAAACTACTGTAGCAGTTACTCTGAGCAAGCTGTGGACTGCAGCCTGACCAGAAGCAAGCAATTGTCCTTGGCATAAATGGTTACATTTCATAGAAACCACATCCTTTGTGTTACTACTGACAACATAACATTCCTTAACGTTTGATTTCAAGTGGTGCTTTATTACCCAGCTGTACATGCAAACATACTTTCTTTGGAAGAATTTCTGTCCAGAGACACCACAGAAGTGTGCAAACCTCTTTCCTTTTTAATGTGAACTTCATAGTGCTTGTTTATATATAGTACAAGCAGGTAAGCGACAGGAAACCTTATCTGCTTAATATTTACATTGTCACATGTCCAAAGGCAAGGCTGTGGTGAGCTGTGAATATTTGTTCAATCAAATCTTGCTCATGCAAATTGAAGTGTGTTTTGGGGAAACTTTCAGGCCAGGAGGTAGGAGCATACTTTGCTTATTGCTTGTTCCTTGAAACATACGGCTCCTGTCATCTTCCTTCTTCACCTGCTTTGATAAATTCTATATTTAGTTGACTCAGCTCATCCACTTGAAGAGGACAAAAATAACATCAGTGAATCCATCCTCTCTGTCCTTTCCTCTCCACCCTTTCCCTCCCCTTTCCTGCTGCTGGGTTTAGGGCATTCAGTTGTTTGGGAAGTGGTGGATTTTTTATTTGTTTTGCTTTGTTTCTGTACAAGTGGGGTTTGGGGCAGGAGAAAACATTTATACCCTGCAATAAAATTGCTGTGAAGAGTATGCAAACTGTCAGAAACACTTCCTCATCTCTTTTGCTGAGGGGGTCAGTGTGTCTGCAGATTGCGTGGAGGGAGGTGGAGCAGAAGGGTTGGGAAATGACTTGCATGTGGCATACATCTGTCTGACAAAAAGCCAACCATGCCAGGGGATAAATGGACAAACAAATAGCGTTTCAGTTCTGAACTCGAAGGTTGAACCTAAAGTTTGCAGAGGAGGAACTCTTCAGATAAGTTTCCAATGGACCTTGACTCTTGTTGTGCAAACATGCAGAAGCTAGCACAAGAGGAGACTGTTCTCTAAATATCTGCTCAGGAGAGGATCTACATTATAGGCTGTGCTTTATATGGCTTCTCCTGTGTCCAACAGTGGACATCTAGCTGTCTATCTGTATCTATCTAATCTCTCTGTCTAACTCAGTAATAGATTCGTAGAGTGGTTTGCGTCAGAAATGACCTCAAGGATCATCTAGTTCCAGTGCCCCTGCCACTGGCAGGGACACCTTCCACTAAGCCAGATTGCTCAAAGCCCGGTCCAACCTGGTAACCTAGTCTTGAAATACTGTCTCACAAATCGACCCTGGCCAAAACCCGTGAAGTATTTAAGTGCCTAACCCCATGACTTTAGCATGAATTAAAAGCAAAATCAGTTCAGCACTTAATGCTAATCTAGCTGTGGATGCTGACTGGTTTTTATCTGCAAATTGGGTAAAGAATGTCCACTGAACTTACCAAAATATTTGCTGCCTGTGTTACCTGAAGTATTACTGTCTTCCACTATTGGGTTGATAGGGATTTGAGGGAAACTACTGTTTTGGTGAAACTGCTTTGAAATACAGCTTGCCAAGTTCTTGTATCTTGAGCTGAGTGCTGGGTATGTTGTTCCTGACAGACACATTGGGGATGTAGAGGGAGTATTTGTTCCCACCAAAAAATGCCACTTTTTGAAACTTCAGCAATTTTGAAGTTGTGTTAAAGGTGGTGATGAGAAGCAGAAAGATTGAGGGGAAAAACCTTTAATTGGTGCCTAACAGAACTCAAGTTGGTTTTCATGATTTTTTTCATTCAATGTCTACTTTTCAGATGAAAGTATGATTATTTTTTTCCTTAGTTTTGCATTCATGGAGTTACTGCAGGGCAGGATGAAGAAAGAATTGGCTTTGAAAACTGGTCACTAATTTAAAGACTTAAATTCTCCTTCCTTCCTCTTGCCTATGTGCCATGAAAACCCAAGCCCCATGGCAGTGTCAATGACAGTGCTGCCCCATTTTGACTCGCAGCACCCTACGTTACACAGGTCTGAAGGACAGCTAATTGGATCACAAAGGGACTTCTGTGACATGAAGTGTGTTGGGCAATACAGTGGAGCCACTAACCAACCCTGGCTTTCAATTAGGAGCTTAAATCTCACTTTGAACCCCCAGGCCATAAATTCATAACAGGATTCACTACTGGAGCCTGCCTTGCCACCTCACCTCTCTGAGGTGGCATCTGGTTGCCTTGGCCCCTGTCCTCTATCCTGCTGTTAAAGCAAAAGACACCTTAGTTTTTATGCATGTCAGTTCCTTACTTTGCAAACACAAATACGTGCTCAGGGTGATTGAAAAGGAGCAGGCCCCAAATTGAGAGTGCACTTCTTATGGTTCCAGGCATAGTCTGGGTTGCATGATGGTACTGGGCAGGCCAGTCTGCCTAGCAGGCATCTGCTTCTCTGCCTATTAAGTCAAGTCAATATTCTCCAAACTGTAATTTTGACTGTAATGATGGATTACACTTGTCACAGTTTACAGCATTTTGTCTTGTGAGTTTAATAAATAAAACAGATTCTAGTGCTTATTATTTCTGAAGTCCAATACGTCTGAACTAAAGCTCAGAGTATGCAAGACAAACTATGCTTTAATTTTACAATTGTCTGATGGGACTTTGCGATTTATTTGTTGTTACTTCCTTAATGATGTTGCAGTCAGAGGCACTGTTTTGCTAAATGTTGTGTAAAAAGTAAATTGTAGCACAGCAGATGTTGGTATTTGGATGGATGTCGGTGCAATGGGGGGACAGCAACAGTCATCTCTGTCAGCTGTCTTCAGGCTCGGCAGGCCTGCTGTGTGGTTACTTTGGTGTGTAAAAACAGCTCGTTTTGCAACTGGGAAGTTTGGCATTACATTTGGCACTGAGCCACATAACTGAGTTAACACAAGTGTTTATCCAGCGCTTTTCTGAAAATTGGTAACTTGGAGGAAATGTTTATTAAACTTCAGTACAAAGGAAGGGGGAAATATGACTGAATCCCTTCTTTTTAAAAGGCATTAATGTTTGCAATGGTAAACCCCATTTTTTTTTTTATTTCCCCACCCCATCTGTCTTTTGCTGTTTCATCATCAGCCTTTTTGCAGTTTACTGTTTACAGTTTCCTTTTTTAAACAGGGAAGCATACCTGATGAAATGCAACATACACACAGTGCCATAACCACTCTCTCCATCCTGTGTGCTGTCATGAAGTAGATGCAAAGAACTGAGTACTGCAAATGAAGCTATTTAATTGCCTCCACCCCCTGTTCAATAGAAATTCTAACTGCAGCATGGAACAGGAACCCTAATCTGCAGAGCAGTTGATTTTTATATGATAAATTCCTGTAAATTTTCTCTTTGGGTTAAGATCTTTGGTACAAGAATCTTTGCAGGCCATCAAGAATTTTTCGTAGATCTCCTGTCAATATTGGACATATATCTTTGTGGAAAAGGCAATTTAGACTGCATTTTCAGTAAGGAGGGGCAGGAGAAAGCAGTGGTTTTACAAATCAACAACAGCAGTTTCAATTGGATTTTATACCTGAAATTTGGAACCTGTTGATTAAGGGTTCATTGAGAAACTTTATCATAATGGAGACATTTTGGATTTATTTTTCTAGTGTATTTTAATCTTGTACTGCCCTTATGATATCTTCGTTGCTAAAAAGGCTTCCATTTCTCTTAGAAAAGGGAAAATGATTAACAAATTTGGATTCTCTGCTGAGGGGAAGAAAAGTATGTAGATAACCATATTCTCAAACCAGAGATAGCAACCTGGTAGTATACTTGTGCTTAGTTAATTTTGTAGTTGAACAGCAGTTTTATCACCAAGTTCAATATCAGGATGGTAATTTTCATGTAAGTCCTTTTTCTCTCTGCCTCTCTCAGTAGAGGGTGTTGCCTGTACCTCCTGATTTCTGTACCCAAGTGTGGGTTCATTTAGAAAACAGTAATTTGCAAGAAGGTCTGCCTGCTGCAAAGATTAATTTAGTGTGTTGTGGATAAATGAAAATTGCAGACTGCTTTTTGGAAACATTTTTGTCTCTTACCTTGGTACTGAAGCTGATGTTAAAATGGTTTTCACCTGCTGTGGAAGAAGAGGAGGAAGCAAATGCATGAAAGCATTAATTTGGGAATTAGCTAAAGTTTATAGCTTCAAGTGACTAGAGGATGGCCTGAGTTTTGGAAGATTTCCCTGTGAGTGCTGGGTCTGCCTGCAAAGCAGCAGGGTCAGTGCAGCGATGTGTGCTCATGGCCAGACTGTGCTGGCTCTGTTTAACATACGTACGTGTGTGTACGTGTACGTGTGTGTGTGTGTGTGTGTGTATTTACACGATGTAGCTTTGCTATTTAAACTTGCTCTGATTGGCTGCGTTTCAAGAGGTCCTGAATAGGGAGCAATATTCCCTCCATGGGTTGGGCACAACCTGCCCTTCCAGCTGCTCATGTTTCTGCTGGGATAGGACCTGGACTAGGACTGGTGATGGTCACACCTGGTGTGGCCTAGGGTGTGAATCAGACTTCCACCTCTCCCTGCCCTGCCTGTGCTCTCAGCAGTGCAGTGCCTTCCTCCCTGCCCAGTAGAGATCCAGCTCCAGGTACACCCCTTTGTCAGCACCCTCCTTTCTGATGCAGCCAGTGCATTATCTCCGTCCAAGGTGGATTCATCTTGGCTTGTGTCTGCTGCACTGTTCACCCTGCACAAGGTGCCTCTATGCAGCAGGGTTTTCAGGGTGGCCTTGCTTCTCTTGACCCGTGGGGCAGCAGAGGAGCCCTGAACAGCTGCTATCTGAGCTGATAGCATCAGATCAGGGACCAGTAGAAGAAAATGCTGTAACCAGAGCATGCATTAAGCATTGAACGACAAAGCAGGATGTGCATGCAGGGTTTTTTGTACATGTGCATGTACCTTCCTTTGCAGAAGTCCCCGAGGCATGAACATGGCCCTAGATGACCTTCCTCAGGAATGTTACCCCAGGTGACCTGTAGTTTGTTTTTTCTCCTCTCTGCCTTTCTCTCTCTGTCAACAAGGCAAAACAAAAAACCTCATATATGAGTTTGAAGCTTTATTTACAGCTTTCTGGTGTTCTCATTCTTTAAGTGTGGGAGCATAACTCTCATGGACAGCTGCAGAAGTTGTTGAAAGTTCTCCTACAAACCCAAAGCATAGCTGTAACCTGGCTAGGCAAATGATGTGTTTTGGTATTTTGCTTCTGTTCTTCAAGGACATGCAAGTGAAGAGTGGGAGGTTGAGCTACAGAGAGGAGACTGTGCTTAGCTATGGGATGGGACTTTTGGGATTCAGGTGGTTAGAGGAGGTGGTGAAGAGCAGTCTTGTGGTGTGCTGTGCTTGAAAAATCACGTGCAGAGGAAAGCTGCAGCCCTGAGCTCTAAAAATTCAGTGGGACAAGTGCTAGGTTTGCACATGGGAACTGGTGTGAGTTTAGGGATGGCTGGGGATGTGGAGCGATCTTTGGTTTTCCCCTGGAATGGGAACAGTTGTAAAAGAGGAGATCGGAATTTTTGCCCTATCTTTCCAAAGCAACACTACAGGTCAGTGCAGCCTGGAAAGCATTAATGAAGCTCCTATCTTCCTGTGCCCATCTCTTTTTTCCTTCTGTGTGTTACGTACTTCTTATTTTTGATGCCTTTAAAAAAAAAAGGAAAAAGAAAATTGGCTTTAACATACTGAGGTGCTATTGTAGCATGAAAATTACTTCATGGTAACAGTGTCAAGATAAGTCAGTCTTTATTCAGGTGGATCTTTATTTCATTCCTGCTTGTGAAAGAAACAGCTTAACATGTTACTGTCTGGAGTGCATTTTTCCTGGAGCTTAGACAGCTAGGGAGAGGTACATCTTACTAGAATAGATGACTTTGAGGTTCAAAAATAATAGTCACAGTTATAGGTACGTGTTTTTAGTAGTGCATACATATGTTCCAATATTACAGGTCTAAATTGTGGTACCACTGAAATCCAGCCTGTTTATACTGAGACTGAAGATTTCTGTTGTTTTTGTAAAATAAATTAATTTTAGTAGTGTTTAAAGTGACAGAGGTGTGCCCAGCTCAGTCTGTGTCCCTGTTGAGGCAGCACTGTGGATTGTGCTCGGCTTTACTGTGACAAGACACCTCAGTCCAAGGCACAAAAATCCTTGGCAGGGTTTCTTACACCTCTGTTGCTCGGCTGAGCTTAGCACCAGAGCTGCAGTGCTGTGTGCTCTTATGTTACCCAGTGGTGAAGTTGCTTTAATAAATTCTCAGTATGCAATTAAGTTACTTTACAGAAATTCCTTTGAACTGAGGTAGGCACTCCTGTTATCTGGAGGCGACTTTCCTTGCTGAGTTTGGGGTAGTGACTCAGTGAAAGTTATCTCTGGAATACTAAATTTGGAGGCGTAACCAGGAGGTTGCCATGATAACAAATATTAGAACTTGCTTTCTGGGAAGTGCTTGTAATTTTTCCATTGATTGCCATTAAATGGCTCAAGATAAATGAAACTTATTAGAACTTAACATGGTCTTCATGTACTTCTCCAGGGTTTTGCAGACTTGGTAGTGATGAAATGAAGACGGGAAGTCCAGATTAGCCCCAGACATATAAATAGCATAATCTTTTTTATGTTGCTTCTTATTTTTGCTATTGAAATATTTGTTTAACTTGGCTTTTATGCATCTTTCTATGAAATATTTACTCAGTAACTGTCTGTATAAACATGTTTAAAATTCCACATTGATTTTTTTTTCCTTGGCACTCTTAAAAAATTTCCTGATGCACAGCATGCTCACACAATTACTGCTAGAGCTTTTATTGTAAGTGGCCTAAAACAACTCTGTATTTATGTTGAAAATTAGGACTCAGACCCAGAAGCTGAAGGATAACAATACAATGTGCTAATTTTTGACCCTCCATAAATTGTTCTGCAGCTTATTTTTCACAAATAAAGCTTTTTTTCCTGTTTCATATGGCTTCTGAAGTTGGTCTCTATAGTCTGTTTTGGAAAAGCTGCTGTTCCCATAAATCTTGCCTGGTGTCCCTTAGCCTTTTTTTCACCGTTTCTTTACAATTCCCTGAGGTTTTGATTTGCTTTGTGAATGACCTAATGATCTAGTATGGGAGCCCAGAACAGCGAGCCAGGGACTCACTGTGGATGTTTTCTGCGTGGCTGCATCCTGCTTTTTCCCTCCCCTGCTTTTGCTTTCCCGTGTGCATCCATCCCCCAAGTTACCAGCTCACCTCTCAGCTTCACCAGCTTTGAGATTTTAATGGGGAGTCTCTGCTGAGTACTTTACAGATTTAGTGTTCGCAAAGCAAATAAATGCATCACGAAAATCACAATTGCCTGAGTCTTTGGCTCTCCTGATATTTTTTAATGGGGCAGAGTGGGGGAAGGAACTGAAATAAATTTTTAATCAGTTAATGATGCTTTTCCTGAACATCCTCTATATGTCGGCAGCCCTAGGAATACAAGCTAAAACTGTGCTTTCAGACTTACTTTGTTTAATCTCTGGAAGAACTTTGGTTTGTGTGCATTTCATCGCTTTGTCCTCTCTTACACTATCTGTCAGTCTCTCGACAGGATTTACTGAAGAACAAAACGGGGTATGAATGATTTCAAATAAAGCATGTGTTCAGATAAACACAAGAGTCACAACTAAGGTTGCTTATGCTAAGAGGTAAAGTAATTATATCAGCTTTTAGATAATGTCTAGAAAAGCCCTTCATTGTTCTAGTACACCAGGGTGTGATGTGTTAGGTGTTTTTGGTTTGGGGGGTTGTTTTGTTTTTTTTTCTCTGTATTTTTAGTAGAGATCATAAAATCTTTGGAGGATGAAGTCACACCCTTTCTATAAACACATGCAATGTATTTAAGAGCTGGATTTGCAGAAATACTGATTGTATTAACTTCAGCATGAGCTCGAGAAATAGTTGTGGGTACCTCCCTCCTCTAAGGGAAGATATTAAAAAAGTTGCAGAGGCTTACTATTTCTTGTTAGCTGCTTGTGCTGTTTTCCATCATTGGTAAAAATTACTTGGGGAGAAATAATTTTTCCAAGCATGCTTAATTCAGTTCAATGAATCTGACACCTCCTCTGTCATTTTTGTGTATTTATAAATATTAGAGAATTGGGCACCTGTCAAAAGCAGAAGATATGTGATGGCACTTTCTGTTACAGGAACTTATGTAGTTAAATTTCTGTAGCTGCTTGCAAGTATACTACAGAAAAGAGTTCCCTAATTGTGTTGGACACCTCATGGCAATTTTAAGTCCTTCTGGTCCCACCATGAGGTAGTGGAGATGCAGTTCACTCTGAAATTGTTTTCAGTGTAGCCGAAGAAATCACTTCATACTTTCCTGTAATTTATGTAGCTGTCCTTAAAACTGCTGTTTTTTTAATGAAACTTCATTTACATCTTCTCCCACTGGAGACAGCTGTAGGTTAGTACTAGCCTGACTAAGCTGTGCCAAAGGTAGGAGTAAGGAGTTTTTTACATGCTGATTAATTCTCTTTTGCTCCTTTGGGAATATCTGGTATTGCTTAAATTGATTGCTGTAAGCAATATGGCAACATTTTTGACCTTCTAAGCTGAAATTCAGCAAAAAAAAAAAAGAAAAAAGAAAAAAGGGGGGGAAACAGAAAAAGAGAAAACTCTGAGTTTTAAATAACCATACAGTTGAAATACAGTGGTTAAAAAATACAGAGGTGTCATCTTCTGTAGTGTTGGCTGGTGATCTCAAACCCTTTGACAGGGATGGAATTGAAGAATGCGGTATTTGTCCGTCTCCTGCATGGAGAACATACTGGGTGCGAATTTGTTTTTCTTTCTCCATAATCTTTCTTCTCATCTCTCCCATGGCCTAGCTTTGTGAATCAGAGCACCCATTCTTTGCTTTTGTTAGGTGTTCCCCATCTGCACTGTTGTGTAACTAAAGACAGAGGTAGCTTCCAATACAATTATTTTTCTACACAGTGCACCCATAGAGCTTTGTGGGAAGTACCAAGCCAAGGCTGTTTGTTGCTTTCTGAAGTTAATTTAGAGATGTGGGGTGCCAGGTGACCAGGAGTAGTCATCATGGGGCTCCCTTTGTTGCTTCAAGGCCAGGCTGCTCAGCCATCCCCCTTCGCTCCCATATTCCCCCAAGATATGATAATTAAGCAGGTGCTCCGTATGGCAGCTTTCTGTGAGTGTGAGAAACGACAGTAGGTTTAGAAAAGCCAGAGCGGAGCCGGAGGAGGAGAAGGCATTTCTTCTTAACCTGTTGGCAGTCACGTCAGTCACAGCCATGCGGGCTGCCGGCACACTCCACAACCTTGCAGCTGCCTGAGGGAGAATAAAGCGGGGAGCGGATTTGCTATGCCCGGAATTATCCCATTGCAGCCATGGGGACCCCACATTAGAGGAGCCAGCCTGCGAGCTGCAGAGCCCTGGCCTGGTGCAGGCGGCCAGTGGGCTGACCTTCCACCCTGCCGGGGAGTGCACCAGTGGCAGCCCTGGCTGCCTCATTGACATTCAGGGCACAAGCGGTGCCTCTGCAGCTGTACACTGGAGGTGGCGGCTGAGGAGGCATCCAGAGAGGGGCCCCAAAACATCATCAAAGAAATGGCCCCCCTTCGCTGCGCCTCTCAATAGGCAGACAAACCAGAGATCCTCTCGCTGAGTGTCTTGGGAAAGGCATTAACATAACCTCCTTTTTTTCCCCCTTTCTTTTTCTTTTTCCTTTCCACAGAACCTGGCACTGTGCTTAAATAATCTTGTTTTGACAGTTTATCGAGGAAAGGGAAGAGTGGTGCAGCAGCCTGGTGGGTGTCTGTGCAGCTATTTAAAAAAAAACACAACATACTTGAACTGAGAGTTTTCATTCAGGTCACCCTAGACTTAATTTTTTGGTGTCAAGTTGTTAAGATCCAGAATTAGCTTGCTGTGTTTGGAAAGGGCTTCCTTCCGAGTGCTTTAGAAGTGCAAAGGCAAGTTTTCAAGCCCTGCTTTCTGTTTCCAAATCTGTTTTGATTTCAGCAGGTTTTGAAGCAAGTGGACGCTTAACCCTATTTACTCAAGCAGCACAAACTAACTGTAAATCTGTCCCGCTCTTCAGTGCACATGAGATGGCAGTTTCGAAAGCTTTAAGGAAGCTGGCATCTGGTTCACCAAAGCCTTATTAGGCCAACAGGTTGCAGATCACTTCTCATGACCATTGAAATCTCAGAAATGAGACACTCTGCCTTTGACCGGTGGCACATTAGCACTGCGATTGGCGTAACTTTCGTGTTTCCCTCGTACAGTTCAGGGCAGTACAGTCAAGGAATGTCATACATCTTTGGAGTGTGTGGGAACATAGGGAAAGCTTGCGTAACTCAAAGCTCTAATATTTTGAGTGTTACCCTTAATTGTAATTAATGGTGATATTTTGGATGCTCAGTGCAGACAGTTTTTAATGCATTATTTATCCATGGATTTGTGGTGGTCGCTTGAGTGCATGTCATATAACTGAGACCTTGTTTTCAGTTGGTTCTCTTGGGCTTATTCTGGTTACTTTGGGGCATAAGAAACTTAATAGTTGGTCCAGCGCTTTTGGAAATCAAGGATATCACTGGATGCTGACTTAGTTAATAAACTAATGACTTTTCATTTTCAAACCATTGGTATGTATAAGTTGATTAAAAAAAAAAAAAAGCAGAGGCTTCTTAAGTATAGTCTGTTCTGAATTAAAGGGTGTGGTGTTGGCTTTGAGTGAGCTTGATGCAGCGACAAGCATGCAGCAGTTGGTAAATAAAGATGGATTTTCTTTTGTTCTGCTGGTGCTTGCTGCTCATTATTCTCCACTTACCCTGTGAGCTTCCCAGGGAGTGGCAGCTGTTTCTGATGTTAGACACTCTATCAGTGGTAGACAGCTCCAGATTCGGTGAGATACTGTTGTGGGGAGGAGAGGAAAATAACCTAACCCTGCATTATTGTAAATCCTCAGTAGAATTAACTTTTCATGAACCAAAAGAGTTTTGTGTTTAACTTTCTCTGAAATATTCAGGTGTAAGCATGCTTTGCTGTATGTGTTAGTGTGAAAAAGCTTTTCTTGCATGAGATGGATTTACATTTTAAGTGTGTTTTAAGTGTTTTAATGTGCAGTGTGTGGGGGCAGGCACAAGGCAATAAAGGGAAATTGGTTATAACAATCTTCATGTATATTTCCAGATATATACAGTTTGGGAATCTTTGTAATTTGGAAATTGCTTGGAGTAAACAGAATGGTGCATAAAGATTTTGAATAATAAAGCTAGCAAGCTACAGAGGAATCTATTTGGTTCCAGGATTTTATATGTAGGATTTATAACCCATGCTTCTGCTTTCCTGTCTCTGCAGTGTTAGCATTCTGTTACTGAAAACAAAGAAGGCTCTGCCAGGGCATTACACAAGCAATGAATCAGAGAGGAAAAAATGTTTTACTTTGTAAATTGTTCATTTTTCCATGGTGGATCATTATTATTATTTTTTTCAGTGTTGTCTGATAGCGTTTGCTACACATGCTTGCTTTTACTGTGTCCTGTACAATTCTTCTGGGATGACTTCATAACTACGAGTATTGGTGACTTCAAGTAGCTTCTTGTCATTCTTAAAAACAAAAACACAACAGGAACAGAAAACACAGGGTAAAAACTGAAACAGCTCAGTTCACTCTTCAGGCGTGACAGATTAGTGCGTGTATCAGAGGAAGGAAAAGGTGTTGATATTTTTCAGTCAGCTTTGTCCAGGTGGTTCCACAGAATTATTTTTTTTGTATTGACCAGCTCCTTTTCTGCCTAAAATACTCAGACTTGCTGTCATGATCAGTGTGGTCCTTCTCACATGTTGCAGGAATTCTGTAGCATTTTGGCTGATGATAAAAATTTGTTTCTCAAGAATACGTACTTTGTACATTTTCTTGGTAACCGCGTTTTTCAGTTTGTGTTTCAGAACTTCTGTAGAGGAATGATAGTTTCCTCTGGCTTTAGTGTAAAATTATGCTTACAGATGATCTGATGGGGAAGTCATGCACCAGACAATATCTTACCAGAGTGCTGCAAGATGCAGAAGATGGAGAAGTATAACCTTAGTGTGTTATACAATAAAATTTATACCTCTGATACTTCATTGTGCCTCATGCTGTCCTTGGCAAGAGTTGTAATCAGTATTATGTGCTCTTGCCATATTACAGGTTTCATTAAGCTCCAGATATTGCAAATTGAAAGGTGGATCAAGACCCAGAACCAGCTAAAGTGATAGCTAAGGGAAGGTCCAAGTAGAATGGCAGTAGTGAAATCCTGGAATTTTCACAAAGAGTGAAGGAAGAGTGAATGTGGAGGAGGATGCTATGTATGTATGTATGCAATATACCATTTTAAAGACTGTGTGATGAATTCTGTTAGATGATATGTTTCTAACAGAAAGAGATTGGTGGAATAAAGCTGTAAGAGAGTATAAGAGCCAAACATAAGCATCTAATCTAAGAGGAAGAGTCTCTTGTGACAGTGCAGTGTAATTTTGTGCAAAATTATACATACTTACTGAAAATAACCAGATAATAATTTCAGAATCTGCAAAAAAATGTGTATCTTTGTAAATATTGAGGAGGAAGATGCGTAGTGTAGATTAGGGAGTCAGAGAAATGGAAACTGTCTTGCCCCTCTTATTTTTTATCACATTCAATCTTGATTTAGTCCTAAAAGGTATGATAAAGGGGTGTGTGATGGTGCCTAGGTTTTCTGGATCTGCTTGAAGCAAGAGAGGAAAGTACTGACAAGTCAAGTATGTAACAGTGTGTTTCAAAATCATGACAGTCTGGGCACCGGCCTCCTTACCCTGGAAAACATCTAGGCTGAGCATGTTGTGCATCTTCTTGTCCCTGTAGTCACATCACTGGTGTGATAGTAGTGAGGTTAGAGTAATCTCACTGATCTGGGCTGAGTTGGACTGATAATTTAAGTGTGAAAAGCTTCATAATCTCCTACTGATTCCAGAAAATTTACAGATTTTAATTAAGGTCAGAATTAAAAAGATGATGAAAACAAAACCTTTTAGGCTTACTGCCTAGCTTATAAATGTTAAACCATGACAGCTATAGGTGAGGAGTTATGAAATTCCTAAAGCAATGATGACATTCTTTTAAACCCCTTATAGGTTAGTGTAACGTGGCTGTTAACAGATATCTCTAAAAGAGAGACTGAGGTTTGTGCTCAGAGATTCCTTTTCCTCTCTTCCTTTCCCTGCACCCTGTTTCATCAGTGCAAATGGATGTTTTCTGCAGACATGGAAGCTGGAAGGGTGGCTCTGTGTGGCTCTCTCCACCAATTCAGTAACTCTTTTTGTTGCTTTAGATGAGGAAATTAGAAGCCTAACAAGGGCTGAACAGGTGAAAGCAGCAGCTAGGGGTGCATGTGCCCCTGGCCATGCGACATTGGTGTTGGAATTGCTTGTGCTTCTGTGTGCAGAAGAAATGGCACAGCTGGTGCCCAAAGCAGGTTGAAACGACACCACAGAAGGAGAGGAGTGAGGAGAGGAAGGACTAAAAGCAGTTGCAGGGGAGTTGCTGGGGCAGGGTATACATTGCTGGGAGAGAAATTACTGGCAGAGGAGAGCTAAGCAACAGGGAAAGAAGGTGTGAGCAGAGCCTGGGAGAACAGGAGAGCAGCAGAAGGTTGCTGGAGCCAGTAAATCTGGGGAACCTTTTCTTCTTGCTGCTCCTCGTAGTCGTGTGAAGAGCTAACTAGCAGAAGAAATCGTGGGCACTGGGTACCAGCCACTGCAGGGGCAGCATCACGGGGTGTACAAGTCTGCTCCTACTGCAGCAGACCAGAAGGAAGCTTTTCTCCTAGTCTGCTTGCTTATCCTCTCCCTGGTGTTGAATAGACAAGTGAGAAAAGATATACAGGGAGGAGGGTATAGCAGCTGGCCAGCTGTGGGTGCTCTGTAGCGACTGCTTCTTTATTTAATATTTTTAAATCAGTTATTGTTGGGGTGAGCGGTGTTGGAAATGTGTGGCTGGTACCCTGATTTGAATAGCACCTCAGGTGGGGCTTTAGCGATGCAGCTGAGTAGAAGCATAACTGCAAGACCTCGTAGGATCTAAAGGGCCAGCTTGACAGCATGTGAAGCTGTTTGAGGTTCTGGAGAGACTGCTGGAGAAAGTGACATAAGAGGCAGTGAGCAAAGGGAAAAACTGAGGTATACTGACAAAGTCCCCCAGAAAAGCCACAGGTGGAACCCCTCCCTTCCCTAAAGCCCAGCTGAGTAAATCAGTAAATAATTGAGGATTTGATTAACCGTTGTTTTTACTCTACTGCTGGACATTTTGAACATGGCTGTATCACACTCATGTGACTGTCACCTCTGCAGGTTACTCAGATGAGCAGTAGCATGGTATGAGTAAGGGTTGTTTTTTTCTGACAGAGAAAGGTGGATTGTCTTTCACAATAGATGCTTGTTTTCTTCACTGGTGGCTGTGCATCATTCAGTGTTTTCTCCTTCCTATTGTGATATATCATCTCATGTTTCATGCTTGAGATGTCATGAGAAGAGTGAGTGATGTTATGTAACATAAGCAGAGAATTATCTTCTTGTGGTCTAAAAGTGTTGGTTTGATAAAGCAGTTGACTAATTAGTAAATTACCCATTGTTGTTTAAAATACTTGCAGTGCAAAATGTAAATGAAAAAATTTCTCCACTTGTCAGTATGAAAAATGACAATAGCAAAAATAATGCATATGACATCTGCTGTGATTTTTTTTAAATTTAAAATGCATTTAAGGCAGATGTTGTGGAATTTGAATGGAAATCGGAGTTGATGGAAGAACAAAACATAGCTGTTTACCTTTTGTGAAGGCCCATTTTCATGGTTAACATCTGACTCAGTGCCTGTATTTTTCCACTGTTTGTATCAGAAAGAACTGAGTGTTCTTAAAACTGCTGCTATGTCAGGATGGCATACAGTTTCAATATTAACAAAAGCCCAAATATTGGCAAGTCAGTTCGGGGTGCAGATGTTGGGGTGTTTTCTGATCTTCTCTCCCTTTGTCCATCCTTTCTTTCCAGGAGAATATATAAAAACATGGAGGCCGCGGTACTTTCTTCTAAAGAACGATGGCACGTTCATTGGCTACAAGGAACGACCGCAGGATGTTGACCAGCGGGAATCGCCTTTAAATAACTTCTCAGTAGCTCGTAAGTTTTTTTACCTGCTCTCTCATCCAGTATGGGGGATGATGTCGTCTTTCAGTCATAGCACTTGTAAGCTGCATCAGTAATATCAGAATCTGCTCAGAGTGATGTATGTAAACACTCAATGTGTTTATTTGAAATAATAACCCCTTCATGTGTTTCTCAGGAATGACTGTGATGTGGAGATTTTTCTACTGATTTACTGTTTCTGGGCATAGAATTAAATGCGTTTATTTGTTAATATTTTGTATGTCTGTTATTCAGCAAGTTGCTTTAAGGTGAAAGTTCACCCAGGTGTGTGTCTTGGTACTTGACAGGTAGGCACAGCTCTGAAGTGTTTCGGCCTCTGTTCTGCTGCCAGATCTGGATTCTAGTGGCATTGACATAGGTCAAAGTTATTTGATTGTTAGCATAAGAGAAAGCAGAGCAAGTACTGTGTTTAATGAAACGCACTCCATTTTTCTGAATTTTGAACACAAACCAGTATTTCTTCTATTAGAGCCAACAAAATGGTTTGGAAATAATACCATCTCCTAACCTCTGCACTCTGTCCCATGCAGACATTTCCGACTTTGCTCAGGTGCTGCAGCACAGGATGTGATAGAAGAATCTGAAGAGAATTTCCTTTTCTTGCTCATGTTTTTAACCTTTCGCTGTATACTTCCAGCTTTTATTTTTCTCCTGTTCTTAATCTTTCCTGTCTCATGATTTGCCCGTGTCTCGTTCCACCACTTAAAAATAGATCATTGTGGCACCTGTTATTAACAACAATCTGTTCTGTGTTCCTGCTGACTAGTGGAAGTGAACCTCTGCAGAGAGAAGGGTAGGGACTTTCCCTCTTCATTACAGGGTAGCTTGAAATATGTGGGGTTCATCTTTGTAGTTGAACTTTAAGCGGACAGATTTATTTTGGAATGCCCTGGGGTCTGGAATAGGGCTGGGCAGCACTAGGAATTAATGCAAATGTTAATTTTTTTCCACTGGTAGGAATGTATACCAGTTCTGACTGATGATGGGAATAAATAATGGATGTGCTGTTGCCTGGTTTCTCTGTGCAGGATGCCAAGAGTGCTTTGGAGTTTTTGTCTCTTTTTATAGAGGGAATTGTTGTAGTGTTTTCATTTCAGTAATGATACAGTGCTTTCTTCTTTAGACTGGTATCTCCTTATGGACCAAGAATGTAAAGAAACGCAGCAGAAAGCCATTAATTCATAAATTAATTCAGTACTTGGTCTGTAGCCAGAGGCTTTTAACAAATGCACTTTTTGCAGGACACTTCCATACTGCTGCAGCTAACTGCGTTACTTACAATAATTATTTACTGCAGCTCTGTGCTTAGGAATAAAAAAGAAAAGATGCATCCTTTGCCTTTTCTTTGTCCAAGTTGCCTTCAGAACGGGTTAACTTAAGTCGTTTCTTACAACAGGAATATAGTGTGCTTTTTTTTGGCAGATTGAGCCCAAGTTTGTTACCATGGTGTCAGAGCATTGTCGAAAAAGGCTCAACACATGCTTTTAGAATAAGATGTAGCCGCCATAAAAGGGATGGTGGGGAGGGTGCTGAGTGGAGGGATGTTCCTACCAGTGGGTCTTGCCTGGTGAACCAGTGGCAGGCCAGGAAGCTGGGGGAGCTCTTTGCTGGAAGTCATTATTGTGGCTTTGGGCTCACAGAAGCAGCTGTTGCCCCACCAGGATTTAATTTCTCATGTAGGCACTGGCATGCAGTGCTGCCAGCACCTGATGTGCGGTTTCCTTCTGGGTACCCTCTACACTTGAATCATTTGGATGTGTTTTGCACCACAAGTTTTCCCTTTGAACCTTCTTGCCTGGTACTTTCATTTAGGTTAACTTACCGAGTTAGCATGAGTGAACTCAGGCTACCTCTGGAGGAAGACTCAGGGCAGAATGCAGCCTTGTGCTGCAGAGGCAGTGTGTAGAAGCCTCCTGCCAGTGAAAGGTGGGGAGAATTCAGCTTAAATGTTTTGTAAAAATTAGTCTTTCTTTTTTTTTCCCAAGAGCTTTTTTTTTGATAAAAAAAAAAACAACTGGCTTTTTTGTTAATTAGGGAACTAGATTTTTTTTTCCCCCCTCTCTTTTTAAATGAGATGGCAGGCCATCTCTGTCAGTCTATTCTTTAGAAATGGTCCCATGTTTTTGATTAAAATCTTCACCCTCTTCTGTTATAAACTAATGTAAACTTTTTCATTTTTGAATGTAAAAGTGTTTTTTTCCATGACTAGGGGACTCTTCTTAATTGTAGTGTAAAATTCATATTAAGTGATTTTTGTCACCCATGAGAAGTAGGAAATAGTCCAGGCAAAAGCAGTGCAGGAGAAAACATCTAATGATCATCTGTCTTTTTCTGTAACAGGCATGGAAAAACTATTGGTAGTAGGTAGAGTGTGTGTTCCTTGTGCTTTGTGGTCTCTTCGTTCTTCTACGCTATACTTTTCCTTTCAGTTAGTGAAGGTTTTGTTGACACATCTTTGAGAACTTGTGTCTAGGCACCCCATGGGTAAAGAAAGACTTGGGTTTTTTTGAAGTACCTTTTTCTCCACATAACTTTTGATTTAAAATAGCCATATTTCTGTGTTTATAATGTAATAATATGATTAAGTTTATTTTCCCCAGAAGCTACCTGTTGGTGATTTATTAAAAATAAAACCAACAAAACAAATAAAACAAAAAAAAGCCCCAAACAAAACCCAACCAACCCAAACAAAACTCCCACCAAAGCAAAATTTAGGAAAGATTGTGCCAGAGCATTTAACTGTGATTTCTGAATCATATTTGTGTTCACATTCTGTACTTCATCACTAGTAAGGTAGGAGGAATAAAAAAAGCCTGTAGCTAAATAATTTGCTCCAGAGACCCTGCAGATAAATAACCAATAGAGCCTGTATTGTAAATCTGTGAGATAAGTAGCCTTCATACTGATTTTAATCTCAGATTATCAAGTATGTGTGCCTGTTAGGTTATAAGCCTTTAAAACCATAGCTGAGAGGAGCAGTATATTGTGAAAAACCACATGGAGGGAGAGGCTGCTCCTGTTAGAAAGGAGGGATTATTTCTCCTGCCTGTCAAAAAGGCGGGTGAACTGTGGTGGTTTTGTTGTGCAGCTGAAAACATAATTGCTCAACAGTATGAGCACTCCTTCTGGGACAGGACTGCATATCTGCAGTCAGGCATTTATCAGAGGGCACAGGGTGGACAGATCAGCAGACAGATTTTTTTGTCTGCTGTTACAAGAGGCCACTCTAGTCCAGGTCTGTAACTCAGGGCTCGCTGCTCCTTCCTTTCGCCAAGTTTGGGGGTGAGTCTTTATGGCAGTGCCAGCAAAACAAGAGCACTTCAACAATATTCCTGTTTGCCTTTCCAAAGTTTTATTTATTCATCATTCCTCTTGCCTGATTTATGTTCCCCCATCTCCCTCGCCTTCCATAAGGAAACCAAAGCAGGAATGGGAAAGATTCTTCCTTGACATTATTGTTTTAAATGTGATGTCATTATAGAGGAAGCAGAGTTTGACACTTCCATCAAAAGTAATCTGACTTTTAGCTTAAGTGCTGGGAAGCAAATATTGTGACATTTTAGAAAGTCACTGGGATAATACTAAGTGTCTTTCAAATACAAAATGGTAATTTACATGTGAATGCCTTGGTGTCTGTTCCTGTTAGGAACAATTTCTCTGTCCTACTTACTTTAAAAGACCAAATGCCAGGGAAGAATCAAGAGGTTCTTTAGAGCAATTTAAATCATTTTTAACAGGCTGCTGTTTATAATACTTACTTTGTTGTAAATGTGGAATACTTATGGTGGCCTGTTTGACTGTCTTCAAAAAAAACTGTCTTCAAAGTGGATAGTCGACCCTCAGCACATATTTGAAATGTGAACATTTTTATAGCAGAACCCCCAAACATGCTGCAAATCAAACCTAACATTATACAGCATTTGTATCTGTGCTGTAGTGGTGCATGTTGAGGTACATGAAATAAGGCAAGTTTGGTGCTTCTCTATATTGCCAACTGCAGTAAAGAGCACAGAGTTGGTTTTGAAAGTAAGAAAAAAATTACCTCTTCATTTTTTCATTGATAAAACCCATGTGATCACTGTACACAGGGAGAGCGAACTGGTAGCTTCAAACTTTGTGAAGCCTGTGTGCTGCAGCACTTTGGTAAAGCAATTTAAAAATAAAGCCGTCTGTATTTCTTGATATGTGCTGTTATGATTGAGCAGGGTAATTAGACAGCATATTGTTCACTCAACAAAACACTTCTATGTGACATACTTGAATTATAGTGGTTATTAACTGACAAATCTCTATTATTCATCTTGCTGTATGCCTTAAAGATTGCTGGATCAGCAAACTTAACAAGTATCAATGGACAGTGCTGATTTATGAGAAAAGTGGTGATGTTTAATTGGTCCCCTTCTATGGCAGAAAATGCCTTGTATGGTTTGTTATGCTGAAATTAAATGGTTAAAGTTTAGAGGTTTTGGCTAGTTTAAATATCTGTGCTGCCACTTAATCTGGGGCGCTGAGTCTGAATCTAAAGTCTATTTTAAAAAGGTAAGCAAAACCTCTCAGTTTGTTTCTTCATAATGTTGCACTTGTGGCTAAGTACAGAACAACTTTGGGTTAGCATGAGGTTAGAAATAGGCTGATTTTCTTCTTCGAATCTTCAGCCAAATTCAGTATGTTAGGTCTGCATTATGCAGGGTCATAGGTAACAACCCCAGCCTTAATGTAATCATGTTAAGCAGGCAAAAATGGGAGACATAACAAAGTAACAAAAAAATCAGAAGAGCAGCTAAGTTAAGGTGGGTGATCTGGGAGCAGGAGTGAGATCTTTTGGGCTGTATTTATTTATCAGTAGTGGGCTGCACCAGCTCTAGTACATTGTGTTTGGTTTTCATTGCCGTTCTGAGAAAGAGGATGAAGGTGGCTGGAAGGCTAAATAAGGCGCTGTGTGGAAGTTCTTTAATCTCAGTGAATGAAGGAGTGCCATTCATCACACTAAAACCTTTTAATGACTCATTAATAAACTTTTTCTTATCTAATTGCAGTGTTTTAGTAGGACGCAGTATAACCTTAGTGTGCTGTTAAAGAAAAATTAGATTTTCTTGTCATGAAAAATGCAAAGTTACTCATTGAAAAGCTTATAATTCCAGTAGCAAATGAGGCATGAAATATGTTGCCAAAAATACGGTGCCCAAAAACACTGGCAGTAAATATTTTATCTTGATGCAAATTAGGAGCTTGAATTTAGAACTGAGCTTTCTAAATTTCCACAATAATAAAATTAACCTAACAATACCAGTGTAGCCTTAGTAACATGCACTGTTATTCTGGCCAGGTTCTGTCCTCAACTTGCACATTGCTGATGGTGGAAGATGTTCATAGCTCTAGCAGCGTGCAGAAATTTCTTGTATTCATAGTGCTTTTTTACTTACTTGGAAGTTGATACAGAACCTGAAGACCAACTAATAGCAAGCTTATGGTTTCATTAACTGCAAGAAGTGCTTAATGTAAGAAAAGAAACCCCAGTCTCTTCTTTCCCCCTTCTCACTTGATTTTTTAATTTGACTTCACTTTAACAGGGGCTGTTTAATTATCATTAGATTTTTCTATTAATATAAAGCTGAAAAATATGGAGCTTTGGCTTCTTTTTTTTTTTTCTCTGATCCTCTCCTTTGGTTTAGCTAGTGTACCTTTAATCAGGTGCATTTTCAGGCCCAAAATTGAAGGATAAACACTCATAACATCCAATGAAGCTTAAAATAGTAGGTGTGATTAGAAACCAAGCAAACAAAAAATGCTCAGCGCTTGAGACAGCGTTTTTATGAAGGAAGTGGTGGTTTTGCATGTAACCTTACTCCTGTAGCCTTTTTAGGTTGAGCTTAATACTGGCAATGATCGAAGCTGTTAGCTGCGTGTCCATATAGCATTGCAGCTGTCCCAACAACAGCATTTTGTACAGGGTCTTTTCAGGGAATGCCTCTGCAGTTTGATGTTCCCTCTAGTGTTTGATGACTGGAAATGCTGAGGCTTAATTTTCATCGGGTTGCTACAAAATAACACCCTGCTAGCAACTCCTTGAAAGCCAAGGATGGGTTTATGCTGGGGAAGCCAAAGGGGGGCAATGTGCAGTCTTGACTTTGGTTTCAGTGGATGTAACTGCTGTATTACAGCATGACTTTGTCCATGCGCTCTGCTCTGGATGACCTTCAGAGTGCAGGATCTGAGTCTGATCAGCTTCTGTGTCATCCCATAACTTTCGTACTGACTTCTATGGATAGACCGAATGCAGAGCCTTTCTAAGCAGAATTTGATTTCAGTGCTGCTTAGATGACTATCTCCCAAGCTATTTATTGGTTTCATCAACACAGTAAATTGTCTCAAGTCTTCTAAAGAAGTACTTACAGAGATTTCTATGGCTGATTAATCGCAACAGTTTGCTAGATAAGAATAAAGACAAATGATTATTTAAACCTGTTTATGTACCATGACTTTCTTCCTTGATTGTGGTAGAGTGCCAGCTGATGAAGACAGAACGACCTAAACCAAACACATTTATCATTAGATGCCTCCAGTGGACCACAGTAATTGAAAGAACATTTCATGTGGAGACTCCAGAGGAGCGGTATGTTTCATTCATATTTAATACATAAACTATTTGCAAAAGCAGATGCAAGTGTTCAGCATTAATAGCAAGTCTTTTGCAGAAGCTCTTATTTATCAGATGATGTACGTCTAGACTGAAAATCGACAAATAATTTTTGAGCGCCTCTGTTTTAGTGTGTTCCAGTATAGAAGATACCTCAAAGGGGATATCATAGAGTGCATTTTGAGTAGTATTTGTAAATGAAGTGCTGCTAGGTTGGGTATCCAAAATGGACGGGTGCAGGTGTGTACCAGCACATAGGTAGTTATTTCTGGAAAGCTAAGGCTCAGTTCTCACTGGAAATGTTGCAGTATGTGAAATGCAGGGTTTCTGACCTGAAAGTTTCTGGAAGGATGAGAACAAATGAGATAGAGATTCTGGCAAAGTTGTGTTGTATCAAAATACTGACCTTTTGAAGTCTTTAGCACACTTTTTAAAGGAAAAAAGTTAGTTGTATCGCTGCTGATTTCTAATGTTTTATGCAAATTAGATAATAAAGGTGATAGTTATCTGCTGCAGGTGCAGATTTCTGTTTCAGCTGTTAGGAAACAGAGCTGAAAACATACATCCTGTGCTCTCATCATTTGAGAATTGATCTCTTACCTCCTGAGAGAACAGTTTTCCAGCACAGCTATTCTACAACTACAGAGTATTTAAATATTTAGTTGCTCTTCAGGAACTGAACTTAAATTATTCCAGTACCATTGCCCTAGGGAAAGACGTATTTTAAAACCCTTGTCCTGCCTAGATATGACACTGGCACATGTTTATTTTTAAGATCAGAAAATTCTACCTAAAATTGTTTGCTTTTTTTTTCTTTGTAGCCTTTGCATGCATTGATTTAAATAAGGTTCCTGTTTATTGCTGTTGATTCTATTACAATGATCAGAAAGAAAAAGAAACTGGTCCTTGTTTCTTTTACTAGCTTTGTGGTCAGTGACCCTAGAGGGAGTGAATAACAGTTTCCACTTGGGGGAAGATTGTATTTCAGTCTTGTTTTGTGCCCTCCTAGCCAATTAAGTCAGCTTTGTGACACTTCAGGGCTCAGAGTGTTAGTCACCTCTGTTGTGCATGCCTGAGACATAAAGGCTGAGGGTAAAATTCTGATCTCCCAGAAATCAAAGATACTTACTTCAGGAAGGCCAAAATCTCAACAAGTCAATAACAAATCTTAAAAGAGATGTTGAGGTAGATACTCCTTTAGCTTCCCTGTGCCTTGAAAACCAGTCTTTGTTTTTTTGAGAGATGGAGAGATAAAAACACAGCAGAAAACGGTTTTTGTAATCTGAATCTGACAAATGACTAGTAAATAAAGGAATGTGTTTGTGATGGTGAATGAAGCAGTCTGTGGTGGGAGGATAGGGAGAATGTTCAGAATGTTTAGCATTACCTTTCTGCCCCGGATAGGGCTGGATAGTGCATGTTCAGACAAAATCCAAAATAAAAAAATCTCAGGGCAGGAAAAACCGAATGTGTATTTGGTATAGTTTTTATTAGAATATTGTGTTGGGTACTGTTTCCCATGGACTTTGCATCATCTGGGGAGTGATCTACTTCTTCTGGCCATCAGAAAGTGAAATTTACGTGTTCAGATAAGATTTATTTATTTATTTTTATTTTTTTTATTTGATTTCCAGTAATTTCATGGACTCAGTTAATAATTTAACATTGAAAGAAGGGTAGTGTTATTTCATTACAGATAGTGCGAAGAGTTGTTTAGTGTCAGCTACTCTTGTTCCTGCCATAGTAGCAAAGTGTTTTACCTAGGGTGTCCTTGGGGAAGAGTTTAGCCATTGTCGAGAAAATGTCAACTAAACCACTGTTCTATACAGAAGCAAAAGATAGTAAAATGTGGTAGATACACTTAGTCCACTGAACATATCTTCAGACCCTGTATGCCTTTAAGCTGTCCCAAAACCCTGTGAGTCCTTATGAGTCGTATGCTTTAAGTTCAATAAATTTGCAATGAAATGAAGTGAAGGCCAAGCACTTTCACTTCAGTAGTTTCCAAAGGTGTGAAATTTTCCAAAGGACACTGGAGTGGAAGTGGTCTCCATGGGAGTTGAAGGGGTCAGTATCAGAGCACCTATTGCTGAAACAGCTGTGGAAACTTTCTCATAACCAAGACTTGTGCCTAAGATAAAATGTTGCTGCCTTTGCTAACATTCTGCTAAAACATACATGGCAATTGCTGTACTTCTGTCATCATCTTTATAACAGAGGAATAAGTATCCTGGACATTCATGCCTTCTTCTAGGACACACTTTGCCATTAAAATTCAAGATTTGTGTTACAAAGAGGAGGTATAGTGCCCCCAGCAGTTTGATATATGTGTTTCAGTGCACCATAGGAATGGCAAAGCTGTGTTGAATTGTTTTGTGCTGCATGGGAGCCTTTTGCTTTTTGGTTTTGGCAAGTCTGGTTTTGTTATGTAAATCTCCGTATCACCAGGTCATATCTTGAGCTACTGACTGAATGCCTATTAGAAATTCTGTTGTCTGAAAAGCCTTATATTGTATCCAGACTGGGAGAACTTCAGTTGTCTCTTGTTTCTGTAGGATTAATAAAGATGTATGTTAAAAGTGCTTGAAAAATACATTTTTACAGTGCTTGAAAATGCACATAATTCATTGTATGTTGCATTGATTCAGCAGAAAGCATTAGTTGCTCTGTATTCCTTGGTGACCTTGCCATGGCAGACAGTAATCTGAAGTCATGAGTAGTGAATGTCTTTGCTTATATTTTGCCAGGGAAGAATGGACAAAAGCCATCCAAACAGTAGCAGACAGCCTCAAGAAACAAGAGGAAGAGATGATGGATTTCAGATCTGGCTCTCCTAGTGATAATTCAGGTGCTGAAGAAATGGAAGTTTCTATGACAAAGCCGAAGCACAAAGTGGTAAGTCATCATAACTATTTTTAGGTCTTTTGGAATGTAGGCAAGAAACAGCCATTAAGACACATTGTTCTCATAAAAATAACATGGTTGTAAATGCAGCTTCTGAAAGAAACAATTGTCTGAGCTGAGCAGGTACCAGGCGAAGCCTGTCTGGGTCTCCTGGTGTTGTGTGTTCAGATGTCCTTACTGGATGGCTTTCAAGGCCAGCACAGGTCTAAATCTGGTTTGTCTTGTTTTCCTGTGGTACAGAGCCTGGATTCATAGCTCCTGTTGGACAGTGTAACTGTGAAAGCTCTTCGCAGGCTGGTGTTAAATATTCCAGTGGATTTACAGGACTCAGGGTGATCTAGTGGATTTAATTGCTCTGGATTAAGGGTTTAGGCTAACTCCCAGACAGCTGCTGCAGCATCTCTCCATGGTGTTACTAGAGCTCTGGTCTTTGCATCAGGCTCAGCATTGTCTGAATGTGCAGGGCCATCTCAACAATGGCCTTCCATGAAAGAAGTATGTGCCAGAGGAGAGCTTTACCTGTGGAGCCCTTTTAGTTATCTCTTACAGAATCATAGAATGGTTAGGGTCGGAAAGGACCTTAAGATCATGTAGTTCCACCTCCCTGCCATGGGCAGGGACACCTCCCACTAAACCATGTCACCCAAGGCTTTGCCCAGCCTGTCCTTAAACACTGCCAGGAATGGAGCATTTATCATGTCTCTGGGCAACCTGTTCCAGTGCCTCACCACTCTCACAGTGGTGAATTTCCTCCTTATATCTGTCCCAAAGTTCCCCTGTTTAAATTTAAACCCATTACCCCTTCAGCCTGCCTTCATTTCTTTCTACTTCACTGTGGTCTCCCAATATGGGTTTCCATTTTCTGAAGTGTTCCCACCTGTATGAAAGAAGTGTAATTCACAGACGTTGTCTATGTCATCACTAAGTATGTGTGTCACCCTTTTGTCATGTCAGGAGTTTTAGACTTACGTGGGTGACTGCTTTCATGTCACTGAATTGCAATTGCCATGGGCCTTCTGTAACCTCGAGTGAACAGACACAGCTCTTGCAGAGCAGCTCTTCATAGAAATGCAAGAACCACCTTGTTGGTCAGATGCATGCATTCTTCTGAGACCGTGACTGTCTTTCTGGGCATGATAGTGAGGATAACCAAAATTATTACTGGGGTCCTGGCCTCAACTAGGCAGTGATTATCAGAAAGTCCCGTAAGCCAGTTCCTGGGAAGAATATGCAGGAAGTTTGTTGTGTAGAGCAGCTTAAAATCTTTCCCCAGTAGCTTTTGACTGTATGTCTTACTGTTGCCATGTTGGCAGTGGTCATCAATATGACAATAGAGAGACTGCTCTTGGCCTGCAACAGATTTTGATTTTCCCCAGCATCTTTCCTATGAATAAGAGCAATTGGCTGATCTGTGAGGTAGTTCTTTTGTCTGTGAGTTTTCGTGCTGCTTAATGAAGCACAAGAAAGCTGGTCACCTAGAGAGGTGGGGAACATCAGAAAAAAGGTATGGGTTTAATCCCTGGAATCAGAGCAGTATGTGTCTTTTAGTGAATGTCTGTGCTGACAAAGTGAGCAAAATGTCAATGGAGTAATAATAATATGTTGAGTGGTATTTACACAGTTGAGTGTTGAGTCGTGAAAGTGTTCTGTTAATTGAAAACTTACAGCTTTCCCAAAACAGTCTGATAGATTATCTTTAGAAGTGTACTGGTATTCATTTGTAGAAGAAGCATTTCTGCTCCTGAATTTTACTAAACAAAAGGATTAAAAAAACACACATATGCAATGGATACAGTGCATTCTCATGTGAATGAGAAGTTCTAGTCTGAGAATAATATACTTATTAGCTCGTGTAATTCAGTTCTTGTTTATCTGTACCATTAACAGACCATGAATGAGTTTGAATACCTTAAACTACTGGGAAAAGGCACTTTTGGAAAGGTCATTTTAGTTAAAGAAAAAGCAACCGGACGGTATTATGCTATGAAAATTCTGAAGAAGGAAGTTATTGTAGCAAAGGTGAGTAGATGGGAAACTTGGGATGTTGATACAGCCTTGAGAAATTCATACCAAGGATTCTCTGAGTGCATGTAAATAATTGCTCTGTTAGTATTTGAAATGGATCTGTGGTCTGGGGAGTAACTTTACAGATTTCCTTCTGCTTGTGTTTCAGGATGAAGTAGCACACACGCTGACAGAAAACCGTGTCTTACAGAACTCACGGCATCCGTTCTTAACAGTAAGCATTTCTCCCTCTGCAGAGTGTAACTTGACATCATGACAGCCAAGACTTCTCTTATTTTTTGTTACTTATACAATACTTCTGAGATCTGTGTTTTCAGAGTAGCTTTGTATTTTTCTACCCTTCCATTTTTGGGAGGCAGAGATTAAAATGCTGTTTTAAGTCTTCTGATTCTTGCAGAGCAGGTCCTCAGTACCTCTTGAAGACAGTATTTTGGGATATGGTTTGACTCTGGCTCACCCACTTAATGGCTTGCTGTTTCTGAGAGGACTGTCTGCTTCCCTTGTCCTCCAGATATTTGGTCTTCTCTTTGTAGCAGGGATCAGGGTGACTCTGATCTTGTGACAGACAAGTTCAGGAAGATATAACTGGGGGGGAAGCCCTTTAATTTTGCCTGCCTTTGTTTTTTTTAAGCTCTCAGAAGCAATTCACCACGGAATCAGAGCACTGGTAATACCAGCTAAATGATAATGATGGGAGTATGTGGGATGGGACAGCAAAAAGCAGGACTATGCTTTATCTGCTTTCTTTTGAATTGACTAAGCTGTAAAATCAAACTGTACTCTCAGTTTAAACCTTTAATGCCAACAGTCTCTCTGGGTTGAGTTCAGCTACCTAAGTTCCACCTCAACATTTTGTTTCTAGTATTTATTACAAATTGGCTGTGAGTTGTTTTCAACTGCTTAAGCCCTGTAAGAGACTTCTGTGGGATCCTGGTTGTTTCCTTTGTCCAGGTACACAAAGGCCTACCTGGAATTCAGACCTATTAAATGTGGCCTCTGGAAGTAAATATTGGCTGTATTGGGTATAATCAGTAAATGTTTGTTGACATGTCTAAAGCCAGGTCCTCCCTTTCTCTGTGCAAATATGACTGGTTTAAAAATGCCATGCTTAGTAACGAAGACCATGACATCATATGTGGAATTTTCTTTTTAATACTTTCATTAACCCAAATACTCAAATCAAGAGCTTTCTTGAGAAGTCAGCTGCAAGATTGGGTTTATGACCAGAAAACTTAAGACCCTGTGAAGCAAGTTGATGTTCCTCCAGCCACAGGAATACACGTGACAGGATTCTACAAAGGCACCTTGTGACACTCCATCACACCCTTCATCCAGTCTGTTTTTGTAAATTGCTCACAAACTGATATTGGCAGCATTGCTCAACCCTCTGGCAGGCTGTCAACTGGGAGCAGTTTCAGGCAGCAGGGCAGAAACCAGGGGCTGATGTGTGTAAATACATCTGTGTTTCCTATCAGAGAGCTTGTATCCAGTGCAGTAAAACCTTGTGCTCCGGGGTTTGATTATGGCCTCTTGTCTGTGAGATGAAACTGTGGGAGCTTATGACCTGGGAAAGAAACTTGAGAGCCATTATTGGTACTTCTGTATCACTATTAGTGGGCCAGGACTTAGTTTCACAGGGTTATAGGTGTTACTGATAGTTTCTGCCAGGGATTGTTTTAATGTTTGATTAAATTTATTTAATTAAATAAGTTGGCAGTGGATCAGTCTTCAGCTGCAACAAGGAAGTGTAAATATTATATAAGATCCAAGGACAAAAAATCCACTAAAATAGGAATTTTATGTCTGTGTTTCTGAAAATCTATTTAAATTGCTTTTCCAACTGTCAGTGTGATCTCTCTTCTGAGTTTTGGTTTAAATCTGTTTTAGGCTTTAAAGTATTCCTTCCAGACACATGATCGCTTGTGTTTTGTCATGGAGTATGCTAATGGAGGGGAGGTAAGGGAAATCTTAATAATGTTTAATACTTTAGGACTTTCCTGTATTACTACTAATTCTGCTTGATGTTATTTAGCTAAGGTCCATGTTTGCAATTCTAGTTAACCCAAGTTGTCCCAGTTAAACAGAGCTGTTTGGAGGTTTAACTAATATTAAGACTTAAAAAAAATATTTTGGGTGTAGCTTCATATTTTACATGACAGCAGCATATTGTAATCTGACATGTAGTAATTCAAGAATACAAGGTTGCTTTCTGGTTGCTCTTCAGACAAGTATTAACACTTTTTAATGAATATTGTGAGTATATGTTACTTTGGGGGGAGAGCTAGAAAAAACAAACTACTGTTAGTCAGGAAGAAAAGGTTGAAATGTTAACATGTCAGTGAATCATATATTGAGCTGTAGCTTTAGTATATAATTGTACCTCAGTCAAAATGGGGTTTTACAATTTTCTGTGCATACGAGTGTGGAGCACACAAACTGGTTATCCATGTGCATCTGTGAATATGAGATACCATTGTCTAATCATTTAGTTTGATGCTTTTTAACACATTTGGGCACACAGGTGGGTGCTGGGTGAAGGTGGGAAGGGGTTTTCTCTTTGGTAATAGCACATCTGAATGGGACTTATAGGGATGCTGGGGAGGATCTCTTCATGAGGGACTGTAGTGAGAGGACAAGGGGTAATGGGTTCACACTTAAACAGGGGAAGTTTAGATTGGATGTGAGGAATAAATTCTTTACTGTAAGGGTGGTGAGGCACTGGAATGGGTTGCCCAGGGAATTTGTGAATGCTCCATCACTGGCGGTGTTCAAGATTGGGTTGGACATAGCCTTGGGTGGCATGGTTTAATGGGAGGTGTCCCTGCCCCTGGTGGGGGGGGGTTGGAACTAGATGATCTTAAGGTCCTTTACAACCCTATGATTCTAGAATTCCAAGCAGGATGGCCTGCAAAGTGTGAGATAATTCAGAAACATATGCAATCTAACGGTAACAAATTACTGTTCTTGTAGTTGTTTTTCCATCTGTCAAGAGAGCGTGTCTTTTCTGAAGACCGGGCTCGGTTTTATGGAGCTGAGATTGTTTCAGCACTGGATTACCTGCATTCAGAGAAGAATGTGGTTTATAGAGATTTGAAGGTACGTAGAAAAACAGTACTGTAGATTTTTTGAGTTTGGGCTTTGTGTTCGTTAGTCCAAAAGCAAATAAGCCTGAACTATAAGAAAGCCTTTCCCAATTGAACTTGAACGTAACAGTTATTGCAGCTCTTGGACTTGACTTTACAGAATGCCTAAACATTTCTGTATTAGGTTGTATAATGCATTTATGAGGACTCTGGCAGTGTTTCAGAGAATAGGAAGGGGTAGTGAGCTGCTTGGGTTGCATTTACGTTTGCCTGCTCTAAGAGAAACCCTGCTGGCTTTTCTGCATAATCCTGGACTTTTCATGCCATGTCTTACCAGATAGATGCAAATTCATAGTGCATGTATGTTGCATTTCCTTGCACTGTGCTGCACAGCACTACTTTTGTTGTACCTGCTTGCAGTTAGAAAATTGGATAAGCCTCAAGTTGCTTATGTATTTGGTGAGCACAGAAAGAGAAAAACAAGCTATGCTTCCAAAACCTAACCAAACAAGAAACCTCAGGGCAAGCAAACTTGGGAAATTGAGGAAAATTAAACAATAGCTTGGTTACTGAGTTTTTGTTGTTTTTTTGTTTCCTGAGAAGTGTTTCCAGGTGAGGTTGAGGGAATACTGGTAGTTCATTTAGGAGCAATCTGAAGTGAAGCTTGCTGTAGGATATTTTCAGGCTATGTCAGTCATTTTGGGATTCCTGCTGGGATTTTATCTCCCATATCACCATGACTCCTTTGAAGGTGTGTTTTACTTCATACACAGTGGAAACTTTATTCTGAAATCTAGATAGCTTTTTAAAATAATTAGTAGTGCAGGCTAGGATAAATACCACAACGATGTGCTGGGTAAATCTGTAAAGTGATTCTCATGTAAAGGGGACTCCTTGAAAGTGATTCCTTAGGCTTGCGCTTGATTTTTGTTTCATTTGCTGTCCTTTACTGGTACAACATATTTCCTAAAATCACTTAGAGTAAAAGCAGGGATGAAGTTCTGTGAGGCACAATACTTAATATATGTTTAAAAGAAGCTGTGTTCTGTTTTCAATATTATAGAAGCGTAAATGCAATGTCTGCATTCTGTATTCTCTGTGTATATATAATCAATTACCAAAGACTGTGAATTAGTTACCTGACGTTTCTTAAAGAACTAAGGAAAGTGATATAAATGCATATTTACATCATATGTACTTTAGCAGCTACTGAGGTTCTGACCCCAGTGAGAACGAGGTTGAAAACTGATCTGCAGAAATTTCTTTCTTTCGTGGACTCACTGAGGAGCAGTGTATGTTTTATGTAATGATGTCTTTCATTTGGATTGTCTTCTCAGTTGGAAAATCTTATGCTGGACAAAGATGGACACATAAAAATAACAGACTTTGGACTATGTAAAGAAGGCATCAAGGATGGAGCAACAATGAAGACTTTCTGTGGCACTCCAGAGTATCTTGCACCAGAGGTAGGTTTACGTTGGCTATTGTACTAAATTATCTTCTTAAATGCCATTCATGATAGCAGTAGCAGTACAGAATAATTTCTGTACCATAATGTGTTCATACAGTAACTACTGTTACATAACAACACATACTGAGAATCTTTCATTCATCATGTTCTGGGACATATCTTTAGCATAACGATATGTGATAATTTTCAGGCAGAGTAGTACCTTCCTTCTGCTTTAAGGGAGTGTTTCCATTTTACTGGAACAGTGCTTGCTTCTTGTGTCTGAAAAAAAAACAAACCCAAACCTTTTTAAATCACTTCTGCATCAACAGGACTTTGCTTAAGAAGGGAAAGTATTGTCTAGTTCTTTTACAATTTGAGGACAGCGTAAGGCAACATGTTTTAAGAACAGGACAGACCAAGTCTTTTCACAGCATTTAGTATGGTATGCAGTAGAAGCATAGACTGTTTTGTGACTGTAAATCAGGAAGTATTTCTTAGTCTTAATTTGAACTTTTTGATTTCAAGCAAAATATATCCAAGCAGAGGATCTCAGTTCCCAAACCTTGTGTTTTGGGGATTTTTTGTACAATTTTTCTTTTCTAAGTGTAAAACATGAATGTGTTTTCAAGTTTCATTCTGGAAATACTCTTCCTAAGAGCTGTGCAACACAGGTGGTGTTATAGCTGTGAGTTAGTTATGAGAAGATCAAAAGAGAAGTTGTGTGATAGAGGATATATGTATATGTGCTATTTTTCAGGCAGACTCTGGTTTTCTCTGCCCACGCTGTGAGCTGTCTGGAAGCAGGGCATGGAACCTGAGCTAACCTTGTGTGCCTCACAAGAAGGGCTGGTTTGCCCGAAGGAGTGCTTTGCTATCCGTGGCGTTAAGACTTCCATCCAGATTGGAGCACAGGCAGAAGCAAGTCTTGGGGTACTGACAGATTATGAATTGTTGGTACAGCCAGGATGTAGCCTTTCTCCGAGGTGGGAGACTTGGTCGTTGCAAACCGTTCTTGAGTGAACTATGCAGAAGTACAAAGTATGGAAAGCTTAAGTGGATGATGAGGAGGAACATTTCTACCAAAAGCTGATGTCTTTGCTGATCAGCCTTTGCTGATCTCTGCTGGAAAGCAATGGCAGCATGTTCTTGGTTTTCGTTTGGTTTTGTTTGTTCTTTTTTTCTAAACTGCCAGCTGCTTTCAAGGGCTTCCAGTCCCTGTAATAATGAAGAATGTGGGCACCTGTCAAAGTAGCTTGCAGCAAGGAGGTGGAGCCAGTCTCATGATAGCTGCCAGCTCTCCATGGATCACCAGAAGTCTTCAGTGAATCTAAATTGGGGTCCGTGCACCACAATTTGAGATTTACTGATGCAGGGAGTAATTAGCAGCACGACAGAGTGTTTATTATTCATAAACATGGCTTTTATTTTAGCTTGTCTTAAAGGCAGTTACTGAACTTCAGTTTTTCATCAAGGATTTTATGAGAACAAAAATATTTATTGTTTTGGTTTTGTTTCTTCCTTACTTGGAATGTGGGATTCCCTGTGCAGGAATTGTGTTGTCCTCTCTGTTTATAGTATTTGCTGATGTTTTTCTCTTGAATAAAAAGCTGGCTCAGCCAAAACCCTGAAGGACAGATCCTTTTGATTAACCCAGTTCTCTCCCTTACTTGCAAATCCCATCTGTGCGTTGGAGTGTTAAACTCTGAAAGCTTTTGTCATCTGGTTGATAGCATGTAAAAAATCTGGAAATTGTGCGTGAGCGATATTCCATGCATTTAGGGTCACACATCCTTAAAGCAGGGGCTCGATCTTCTTGCCTGTATATGTAATTTGATTCTGGCATAGCAGTGTGTCTCTACAGTTGTTACATCGTTGGTTTTAGGTTTGTACTGGAATCTTGTGCATGGATGACAGTGAGTGAACCATGTCAACTTTGATGTGTCAGATGCATCAGTAGCTGCGATGTTTACAGCTGTTCTTCCTTCTCTGTCAAATTCCATCTCACAGCAGTGTAGCGCTGCTCGTTAGGAAATGGTGATCCTATAATTTAAGTGAAATGACCTTGTTACTTTATTGCCCCCAGCTATTCTCTGTGTGGTAGTAAATCATGAATGAGTGCAATACCTGTTTTGTTACGGTGTATTTTGCGTACTAAAACCATTGCTGTGTTTTGCGCAACGTGTAAAACTCACTAACATGAGTGTATGCTGGTTGTGATAAAGAGATTTGAAGAAATATGCGTTTTACATCCTGTTTAGAATTAACAGAGGTGAAGACAAAAGTCATAGTTAGTAATCTAGATTATAATTCAAAGTATTAATGCGCTTCCTGAAGTAAGTTTTGAAGTATTTGCTGCATTTAAAAAGCAACTGTAGCATTTATTACACACCCAGCAAAGGTCTTTGTGGTTTTCTTTCTCTTTCAGTCTCTGCTATTGCATCTCTTGCAGCAGGTTAAAAAATAAAAACAAAAATTAGAGTCCCATGACTGTTTTATTTTCAGAATCCCAAGTGTAGTGGAGTGTGAACAGGAAGCACTCATTGAATGGAGTGACTCAGAGAGCCGTAACTGCATTGTCACACAATATCTCCTGTGAGCTGCAGGGCTGCGATGCCTCGGGAAGGACAGGGCTGGCTTCTGGAATCCTGTCCAGCCGGCAGCTGTGTCAGCCGTATACATATACAGGGCAGCTGCACAGCCAGCTGTCGTTTGGTGTGAATCATACGGCAGGGGATGCTGTAAATAGACCAATGTGGGGTAATCTAATACCTGGCAGCCTTTTGATTTTACTGCAGGCCCTTCCCCTCTTTCAGATAATTAAGGCGAATAACTAGTGAATAGAGAGAGGCAGAGTGCAAACAGTTGTTACATGAAGTGTCTTGATACCTCTTTTTTGTGTGCAAAACACCTTTAGCAAGGTTTTGAAGAGGTTCTAATCCTGCTTTTATTAAACTTGCCTCAATTTGTCTCTTCCACCCTTTTAATTTTGAGTGTAATGTATTCTGAATTGTAGTGGTGTAAAGCTTATGCAGACACCATGCAACAAGAAGACCAGATAGTGGTGCAGTCATGATTTGTGCTCTTTACAAGAGTAAGCAGTTCATTGCAAACCCATGAAAAGAGTAAAGATGACAACTAAAACCTGAGAACAGGGTCTGGAATATGAGACTCTTGGTGTCAGCCACAGACAACTGCACAGGAGACACAAAGTCTAGAGAAGTCCTCTAACATCCACTCCATAAGCCACAAAGCATTCCCTTCAGCAACCTGCAGTGCAGAATATCAGAAATGCTCTGTGACAGGGCTTCTCCCAAGCAAACAGGAGAGATGGAGGGCACTGCTGGGGTCTGGAGTCCCTGCACCAGCCTTGGCTTTGTTAGGTTAAAGTATCAAGGGAAAAATGAACTAGGTTGGACTTACGCTGTGAGCCCTGGAGAAGACCACCCCAGTGACAGATCTTGGGTTTGCAGCCCTCTAAACAGAGGCAGGAGTGTGAGAGCTAGTGAGCAAGTACCTTGGGGGAAGGAGGGGTAGGTAAAGGGAAGAAGGAGAAACATTTCTAGACAATTTGACTGCTGTTTTATGGCCTCATAGCCTGTCAAATGTAAGGAGTGGTGTTCTGATTTTTAGTGTTTAATGTCAATTAGTCATTTAGTATTTGTGGGTGGTCTTTCAGGATGTGCAGAGCCATCATTTGAGGGGTGCAGGTTGATATGAAGATGATGAGGATGTTTGGCTTGTTGCTTGTGAAGTAACAGGTTGATGGTCTTCTCTCTTCTCCCTGCACTGAATTCTTGGTAGGTTGGTTTTTTTCTAGAATACTGGATCCCATTTGGAACAGTTTGTGACAAATAAGTAAGAATTTAACAGCTGTCTCTGGAAGGTGAGAACAGTCTCAACCTTTGGGGCTTCTGAAAGTTGTACTTATCATGACCATAATGTGAGGGAGGGTGGGAAGAAGAAGCGAAGGAAGCTGCCATAATGTACCTGCTGCTGCCTTTTTTCCCTTCTGCTCACCTAGTGCAGTGAACATGGATGCCAGTTCTTTTCAAATGCGACTTCTGCAAGTACTCTGCTGGTAGATTTGGCTGTGACATGAAAAGATGAGCTTGGTGGAGTAAATTTTCCCTCTCAAGTTCTGTGTTTATATCTGATTTGAGAATGTCTTCTAAAGCCTTTTCCTTACATTTCTGCAGGTGCTGGAAGATAATGACTATGGTCGTGCAGTGGACTGGTGGGGTTTGGGAGTCGTGATGTATGAAATGATGTGTGGCCGCCTCCCTTTCTACAATCAGGACCATGAAAAGCTCTTTGAACTCATCCTTATGGAGGAGATTAGATTTCCACGCACTTTGTCACCTGAAGCAAAATCTCTCTTGTCAGGTTTGCTGAAGAAAGATCCTAAGCAAAGGTGAGACTGTTGCACCGTATAAGCATTCATGGCCTCAGAAATATGAAAAAAAGGGGCAAAAAGTTTTCTTTTAAAGGCTTCACAAAGAATTTGATGATTGTGCTTTGCAGAGGCATGTCTGTGAAAGGTTCAAGACAGGTGACTTAAAAGTGACTGGTTTTGTGCCACCATATGAAATGCCCTTATCATCATCATTGAAAAACAGTTGCAAATGGTACTGCACAAAGGGCTGTTGCATGCACACGTGCCACCTGTGGTTTCTATATTTAAAGTTGAAGAAGGTATTTCTACAAAAATTGCCATTTTGTTTCTAATCCATTCGAAGCGATCATCTGCCAAGATGCAGCAAGTGGACCTGTTTCTGGTTTAACTTCTGACATGAGCTGACAACGTAAATAGTGACATGGAGCAGCTTTGGTGATCAGAAGGGTGAACTTCAAAATATGGCAGCTGCCATTAACTCAAACTATAGCCTGGGACTAAGCAAATTGACCCTACCTCTGGTTACAATGAATCCAGTGGCTCTTGTGGATCATAAGCTGCTCTCCACTGAATGCTTTCACCTTCTGTCCTAATTGAGGCTGCTGTCCATATTCTGAGGTTTTGTTTGAATCTGTGCTACTAGTGATTTTGCATACTGCTGTGGACAGTAGGTGGTGGTATCTGAACCATGTTTGTGGTGGAGTTTCTACCATGCTTAATCTACTTATCCTTTTTTCCCCTGTTCTTTTTCTGTTTGTTGTGGGGCAGGTTTTCTGCTATGCCATGTTATTTAAAAAGTATCCCTCGATTTAAAACGGAAAAAAACTCCAACAAAACAAGAACAAAAACTCCAAGCCCTTAATGGCTAAATAAAACAAGATCCAGAAAGGATATTGACCTTCACACAAAGATAAACATCAGTTTTAAAGCCTGTCATCCTGTCAATCCAGACTTTTTTAAAACAAATAATGTTATGACACTGCCTATGATCTCCTGTCCTGAAACCTCTACTGTAGATGGGCCCCACGTAGGAAATCTTTCATGTGAGGTGCAAGCAGAGTATTCCAGTTTGCTTTCTGATGTTTGTTTAGTCTGTATGTATGTGTGCGTGCACATAACAGGAAAATGGGTTTTTTGCCAGTATACATATACTTTTAGCAGGGATTTGGCATCACTGTAGGCTATTTCCATCACTGGTTTTGATGGAAAACCCTGCAGAGAGGTCTTGTAATGCAAATCCATAATTTGTACTCTCAAAGGACTCAACTTCGCTATGACATGGGGAACCAGGAACAGCTGTAGTCAGGAACATTGGCCAGCCTTATATTAGGTGGCAACAGCTGCACACCCCTCCTGAACCCAGAGCCTGCAAGGGGACCTCCAGGAGAAGGTGGTGTAATTGATTAGCAGCCCCTGCCAAGAGGATTCCAGTCCAGGAAAGCACTGGGCTTTCCTGTAAGTACCAAATTGTGACCCTTTTGTAGCTTATTCAGGTGAGACCTTTCAGTCACTAGAAACACAAGCAGCACCTGCTGTAATTTGTTCTTAAAGAAGCATCTCTGATGAACCAAAATGCAATTTGTTTACAAACAAAGAATGGAATGCCCACTTGTTTCTAATTACAAGTTTTTCCCAATGCCAATAGTTACTCCACAATGTGCTCACTTTATACAAGTAGCCACTTCTTCATGAGTATCTTCTGCAGGCTTGGAACCTGTGATGCTCTGATCTTTTGGACAGATGCTTTTTCGTGATGCTGATAGAAATAACTATATTAGACAAGCCTGCACACATGCCTGTAGCTTGCTAATTACACCTGTGCTTCCCCAGCCTTTTTTATTATGGACCATTCTTAAATACTGTTTTTTCACCAAGCATTCTTCACCCAGCTTTTTTACAGAAGTTACAATTGTGCAAATCCCCTATACTTCCTGGTGTTTCAGGCAGTACCAGAGAACTGAGCTGGGAGCCTGAGGAGTAGAAGTCCTGACTCCTGGTCTTGTAGTTTCATGTTCTTTTTATGTGTGGTCTGTGTGCTGGCGTGGTGTCCTGGGTTCAGCTGTAACAGTTGTTTTCTCCTTCTTAGTAGCTGGTGCTGTGTTTTTTACTTTAGCCTGAGAACAACACTGGTAACACACCATTGTTTTTAATTGTTGCTAAGTAATGTGTACTCTGATCAAGGACTTTTCAGTCTCTAATGTGCTGCCATTGAGGAGGGGCACAAGAAACCAAGAGGAAGCAGAGGTTGGACACCTGACCTGAACTATCCAAAGGGGTATTCTATACCACAGTATGTCATGCCAAGTATATAAACTGGGGGGAGTTACCCAGGGGGCCCAGATCGCTGCTCAGGTCAGGCTGGGTATCAGTAGGCACATGGTGAGCAATTGCACTGTGCATCACTTGTGTTTGTTTTCTTTTCCTTTTCCCCTTTTAGTTTTATATTCTCTCCCCTTGATATTTTCCTTCTCATTATTATTATTGGTGGTGGTGGTAGTGTTAGTTTTCTATTATACTTGAGTTAGTGGGCTGTTCTTATCTCAACTCTTGATTCTCCTCCCCATCCCTCCAGCGGAGGGAAGAAGGTGGGGATTGAGAGCGGCTGCATGGTTCTGAGTTACTGGCTAGGCTTAAAACACAACAGGTGGGTGCCTGGCATACTTGGTAGTTGACTCATAGGGAGTTCATGGAGCCGTATTGGAAAAAGAAAAACCTAGATAGCTACAAAAATCCATTGAGTGAAAAGTTAAATAACATGCAATAGTCTGGTTGACATCAGCCCCCTGATGATGCTTTGGGAAGCCACTATGGAATTCAGCAGAAATCCTCTCTTCCACAAAGCCCAGTGGTGGACAGAAGTTGGTGTCATTATAAAGCTGTGGCAGAACTGGCAACATTTAGTAACTGCTGATGAACTTAAGAGTGGGACAGAGGAAACAGAGAAACCCAAGGAAAAAATTAAAATGGGAGATGTCCTTTCCTGTAAAATCCTCTAAAAAAAACCCACCACCAAGAAAAGGTTGATATAATGCAGTTCAATGATGAGGATACTGCAAGTTAAATGTCAGGGAGCTAGGAAACCGTGACCTGCATCAGTGAATTCATTGCCTATTGTAACTGAGCTGGATATATAGAAGCAGTCTTAGCATCTGCCTTCAGTAATGCCAGGTCAGTATCAAACTCACAGGCATATGGGGAAAATGTGAAGAACAGTGAACTGCATTCTGCTTTTAATCATGGCTGTTTCCTAAATTTGATCATATAGAATCCATTTTGTAAGAGAAAAGGAATTTTGAAGTTTCTTTTGGGATTGATAGAAGTTTATTAATCTTGTAATGTGAGCCCTAATTTTCCTAAGAAGGAAAAAATATTCTATCAGTATTTCCTGTTCACTTGACCTGAAATTCTCCTTTGTTGCTTTGTGCCATGTATCAAATGGAAGGAGGCACTCAACATTTTTTCATACAAAAAACAGCATATCTTTTAACTTTTCTTACTCTTTTGGCTGCAGATGCTCGGGAGTATAAGAGTCAATCAAGCCTTTACCTGTATGAAAACCGAGCTCCTTGTCTTTTTAAGTTGTGAAAGGAGGCGATTTGTAGTTACAGTGCATGTCTGCTTGTGGTGCTCTGCTATGGGAAGGGTAGATGGCTTGAGGAACCTCTAAGATGAGGACAGTGCATGTGTGAATCTGTAAACAACAGAAATCTGTGACCTGAAAGTGTGACAGTCTCTTCAGATTTGGCCCACAGACAATGTCTGTATTGTGGCTCCTAATATGGTGAAGCACAATCTTATGAATGGGATTATTTGGCAGGGCAGAGAGAAGGCGGTGCTGCCCATTCTCCTCTGCTGGGGCCTGTCTGTCCTTGCTGTAGAAGCTTTTTAACTGTAAAACTAAGAGCTTGTGGGTTTCTTAAAGAGCTGGGAATGGATGTGGGTGCTGAGGACTGTTTACCTTTACATGGAGAAGCAGAGGAACAGTATTTTTCCTGTGATCCACTGACTGCAGTCTTCTGGCCTGTGACAGCAATACTTCCACTGCTGAATGTGTGTTTATATGCTGTATTAATATTTTAATATATATATATAAATACAGTGCATAAATTTTTAAAGATATTTGCATGTGATCTCTCTGTGGATTCATAGCTGATTGCCCTTAGTTTGTGGACTCCTATTTATACTATTTTGGTTCTGTCTATATACTTAAATGCACAGAATTTAACCTGATTGCACAAAAATCTTTTCAAGAGCTTTTATTCCTGATGTATTTTTTATTCAGCATGTCCTTAGGAAGGCAGAGCTGCTGCTCTTTCAGCTCTCAGTGGTGCTTAACTGCGATTTTTTGCATTAGGTGCTGATTGAATTCTGTTCTCTTTGAGAGGATCCTTTCATAATTCCAAAAGGAAAGAGTGTATGTTAGAATAAGTCCATATCCAAAATACGAGGTTTCTGTCATTTCCCCACTCATTTTGAATGGATTTGTTTTATAGTATAGATTTTTAAAAGGTAAGTAAAATACCTGGAGTTTTTCTTTGCATGTCCCCGAGTATGTGTTTGCCCTTTATGAAACGAGGCTCATATTAGCTGACATACTCTCCAGGACACACATATGTGGCTGCAGCCATCCATCCATCCTTCCTGGATGCTTCTGCAAAACATGTTTCATGTTCTTCTTAGCTTGTAGTCACTCCTGAATTTCTGTGCAGAAGGGCAGTGTGTTGTTATCTGTGGATAAAGAGGATTGACTCCTTCCTCTTCTTCACTGGCGATCATCATCTGCACTGGGGAAGCATCAGGGAACCTGGTAGGGATTTGGCAAAGCCTCTAGGTCTGTGTGGAACCACCTGAGAGATGATTACTCAGAGTTTGTCTCTGTTCCCAGGCTGCCCTGGAGTTTGTTTCTGTTCCAGGCTGCTGTGCAGCTGTATAATGTGCTGCCAGGCAGATGGGAGAGCCATCATCTGGCTTGGTTTGGCCTCTGGGGCTCTAGGGTCAATTTAGGCTTGGTCTTAGAGCTTACCTGGGGAAGGAGAGCATCATCCAACACTTTGCTACTCTAAGACTAGGGTACACGTTCTCTGTACTACTGCACATTTCATGAAGGAACGTGAAGAAGTAGACCCCTTAAGTTGCTGTGCAAGCATGGGTTTTGAGCTGCCAGACACCTCTGCTGCTTGGTCTCTCTGGTATAGTTGTGGCCTCTGTCAGCTTGTGTTCTCTGAAGATGGTGCTTGGGCACAGTTTGAGAGGGTTGCATGCACCAGGATCCATTCTCAGACAGCAGTTTGGACGAGGTGTCACTGAAATTGACTCCTCTGCACTAAATCATTGTCCAGCATTTTCTCAGTAGGATTGTGCCTTCAAGCTATGTCCCAGAGCACACAATGCAGTCTCAGGCTGTAAAATATCACTTCAGTGGGCTTTAGCACAGCCATCACATTATCTTTTCTATTTGAATCAAACTCTTCCCCTCTGTTCCCAAATAATTATGTATTAGGGCAGCAGGGTTACCACATGTGGCCTGGAGGAGAGTCAGGGCCAGCTGTTATGCAGCACTAATGAGGTCTGACCAGGCAACTTGCCTTCAGGTTCAAAGAACTGTCCTTTGCCCTCTTTCTGTAGTAGTATAGCTCTCGCCTTGGTCACAGAAAGCCATTGTTCCATGCTCTTAAAATAGGGATAATATCTCAGTTTGCCAGTGGCACCAAGAAGCAGGGAACAGGCAGATACTAGAGGTCACCCTGGATGAACATGATGGCTCCTCTTGTACTTAAAATCCTGAGCGTCTGCTTAACCTTGTTACCTGAAGTAAGTCTCCTGCTGATTATTTAGTATGTGTGTTGTTTTATCAGTGCATGTCTTTGCTTGCAGATGTGGTTCAGTCTTCTGGAGAACATTTTAACCTCCACAGCAAAATTTAAGTATCTGTTAGCTCAAGACTGCAACTAAACTGATTGCATCTATAAGCTGTGTGGACAGTTTTATTTTGGAATGAAAGTGCTTTATCTTGATAAACCTTAAGTCAATAAAACACCCTTTGTGCTTTCGTGAAGCCAGGGAGGAAGAAAGATTTGCATACAACACGATATTATCACTGCAGTTGTCAACTGTTTAATGGAAATTTAAATCAGGTTGCATAAATCAGTTTGTCTTAAAAATCCTTGCCTCTTACACTTCAAAATCAAATTCAGTTTTACTGCTGGCATTGCTCTGCTCTACAAAATTGTGAGAGGTTGTCACTTGTTAATTTAGAGCGAAGAGTGTGTGGCTCAGACCTTCTATTTGCAGGATCTGCTGTGCTCCCTAGGACAGCCTCATTCCTGAAGGGCAGGTCTTTGGAATTGTGATTTTATACTTTTTTCCCTTTAAGAGAGACCTTTATTCTGTGTGTTAGCATGTTTTCAGATCTTTGAGTGGAACTGCGTCGAAGCCTAAAATAGACTCTCCTGCAGCCCTTGCACACGAATATGAAGCACATGCTCCCAAATCTATTATATAAACTCAGAATTTCTTTACCTACTGTTCAGTAAAAATTGTATGAGGAAAAGTAACTGTACTCAAACATCTAATTACTCATTTTGCCCCAAACAGGTTAGGTGGCGGTCCGGATGATGCCAAGGAGATTATGCAGCACAAATTCTTTGCTGGCATTGTTTGGCAAGATGTATACGAGAAAAAGGTACTTTTACAACTGCTCTCCCATAGTGAATTGTAGCTGTGGATACACTGAATGTTTCACATCTTGTCCTCTCTTAAGACACACACAGGCCCTCCATGGAAGAGGTTTGTGGTTGTTTTTAGGAAGGCTAAAGTGTTTCATGTTTCTTAAAATACAGTAGTTGGGTTGCTTTTGAACCAAAGCTGCTTTTCCACGGTGAGAAGTGTATCTCAATGAGATCCTCATTTCTGTGACTGAAGAATTGCTTCCAGTCAAAATTGCTTACAAACTTAGGCAGTATATAAGCTTTTAAAATGGCTTTTTCTGTGAATTCTTATTGTTTCTTGTCATCAACTAATGTATCCTTTGTGAGCCCAGGAGTTAATTGTTGGTTCTGAAGAACCTGAAGGAAAACTTCTTAGAAGCAGTAGTAAGAGATTGGCTGTTTGTTCTCCTTTGCATTTTTCCAATTGTCAGTGATAAAATTAGACTGAATAGGCAAGTGCAGAGCAATGAGGGCTCTTACATAAATCCAGGGGTAACTTTTTTTCTAACACTACTGCCATGAGCAGGGTCACGTCACGTCAGACCAGGTTGCTCAAAGCCCTGTCCAGATTGGCCTTGAACACTTCCAGGAATGGAACAGCCACAGCTTCTCTGGGCAACTGGTTCCAATGTCTCAGCACCCTCACAATCATAGAATCATAAAATAGTTAGGGTTGGAAAGGACCTTAAGATCATCTAGTTCCAACCCTCCTGCCATGGGCAAGGACACCTCCCACTAAACCATGCCACCCAAGGCTCTGTCCAACCTGGTCTTGAACACTGTCAGGAATGCAGCATTCACAACTTCCCTGGGCAACCCATTCCAGTGCCTCACCACCCTTACCGTAAAGAACTTCTTCCTTATACACAATCTAAACTTCCCCTGTTTAAGTTTGAACCCATTACCCCTTGTCCTCTCACTACAGTCCCTCATAAAGAGCCCCTTGAGGACAGGCATCCCTGTAAGCCCCCCTTCAGATACGGGAAGGCTGCTATGAGGTCTCCGTGCAGCCTTCTCTTCTCCAGGCTGAACAGCCCCAGCTTTCTCAGCCTGTCTTCATACAGGAGGTACTCCAGTCCCCTGATCATCCCCATGGCCCTCCTCTGCACTGATTCCAACAGTTCCATGTCCTTTTTATGTTCAGGACACCAGAACTGCACACAGTACTCCAAGTGAGGTCTCACAAGAGCAGAGTAGAGGGGCAGGATCACCTCCCTCATTCTGCTGGTCACGCTCCTTTTGATGCAGCCCAGGATATGGTTGACTTTGTGGGCTGCAAGAGCACACTGCCAGCTCATATTCATTTTTTCATCGACCAACACCTTCAAGTCCTTCTCTAGAGCTGCTCAGGATCTCTTCTCTGCCCAACCTGTAGCTGTGCCTGGGATTGCTCCGACCCAGGTGTAGGACCTTGCACTTGGCATTGTCAAACTTCATCATTTTGGCATCAGCCCACCACACAAATGTGTCAAGGTCCCTCTGGATGGCATTCCTTCCCTACAGTGTATCAACCGAACCACGCAGCTGGGTGTCATCGGCAAACTTGCTTGATGGCATGCTCAATCCCACAGTCCAAATCACCAACAAAGATGTTGAACAAGACTGGCCCCAACACCGATCCCTTAGGGACACCACTCGTTATTGGTCTCCAGCTGGACATAGAACCATTGACCACAACCGTCTGCATGTGGCCATCCAGCCAGTTCTTTATCCACCGAGTGGTCCACCTATCAAATTGATGTCTCTCCAACTTAGAGAC
>JASSUY010049939.1:0-24932 GCA_032466535.1 Forpus xanthops | reverse complement strand
AGGGAAGCTGTGAATGCTCCATTGCTGGTGGTGTTCAAGGCCAGGTTGGACATAGCCTTGGGTGACATGGTTTAGTGTTAGGTGTCCCTGCCCATGGCAGGGAGGTTGGAGCTAGATTATCTTACGGTCCTTTCCAACCCTAACTGTTCTATCATTCTATGATTCTACGGATGGAACAAACTGCCTAGCTGTTTAGTCTTCATCCTTGGATGTTATCAGAAACAGCCGAGCAACCTCATACGGAGTCAGCACTGTCCTACTTGTGAGCAGGAGGCTGGTCCAGGAGATGTCCCAAACAAAGTCTCCTCCAGCCTCAGCAAGTCTAGGATCCTGCTGGATCCACCTTCTTGGCAGCTGCTGCCTTGAAGGATTTAGGTCTCTCATAGGTCTCATATCATATCTCCCTGCTGCAGCAAGTGCCACAGATACCTCATTGTATTCTCAACTGCTCTAGACAAGCATGATCACAAAATGGAAGACCCACATCTCCAACTACAGTAAATAGGAATTTAGATAAATGCACTTAGAAGACCACTTGCATTTTTAGACATCAAAGGAACATTACTCTTGAGCAACCCTAGATCACTACACTTTTATTATTAAGAAAAATATTACAGGAACAAAGCAGCTGTTAAGCTTCTTTAGATCAATTTAACCTAATATTTGCATCACATATTAATAATCTTTTTCCTGTGAACTTGAACTGGTACTGCTAAAATCCATCTTTTCACCAGTTAGAACAGTACTAACAACAACTGGGTAAACAAAACATCCAGTGAGCTCACAGACTGCAATACATTATGTAAATAATAGATACTGTAATCTTTTGCAGTCGACATATACTTAGTCCACTTGCAAAACTGTCCTAAATTAAATACAAAAGGTACTGCACATTGAAGATAATACAAACATAAACATGAATCCAATCCTGAAGGTGTTTTCTCCTAACTTTCACCCAGCTCCTTTTAAAAGTAATAATAATATTTTGATTACTTCCTTCTTAATTTCACACAGCAGTTATGTTCTGCAGGGAATGCTTACAGATAAATCTCATTAATAGATTCACAGAGTTAGAGAAACACAAAGAGGGTAAGGGAAACAAAGTATAAACAATCTCTGATGATCATTAATACACTCTTAATAAGAGCTTTGTCCCTGCTCACAAGCCAACTGAAATCAATGAAGTCTGCCCATTGACCACAGTAAATTTTGTCATTTCCCAGTAACACACGTTATTTTAATTTCCAGTAATTCTCCACAGAATAGCCTGGGTATATTTAGATCAACAGCCAAGCAACTGAAGACTTTGGCGAGATACAAATATATATTTGTACATACCTTGAAACCAGGACTTCCTGGTAATCCATCTTTCCCACTTCTGCCAGGATCTCCCTGTGGAAATAGTTAACAGCCATCAGCAGGTGAATTAACAAGCAAAAGTAAAGGCAAATTCACGAAACTTACAGATCGCCCAGGCATTCCTGGAAACCCCATATCACCTTTCTCTCCTTTTGAACCCTGAGAAATACATTAAAAAAAGAAGAAAAAAAAAACAAGAAAGTAACTACTGCTCAACATTAATGCTGTAAATTCAGTATATTTAACTTATCATTCATGTATGTTATTTCTAATTTTGAAAATGTATGGAAAATCTGTTTCTTTCTTAACACAGCCAGTGGTCAATCAATAACTAACCTCCATTACAGAGACATACATATGATCTAAAATACAGAAATGTGAACCAGAAGCCTCTTTCAAATTGCTTAAAACTCTAAACGAATACATGAAGAAAATATAGGGACAGGTGAAAATGTAACTGTTAACACTGGATGACAGAAATATGCTCTCTGAAATATAAATATTTACATACAAGCACACATTGTTTTATATGAATTGTGGATTAAACCATCTCTCTTCCAGGCCGCTATCAACCTCACTCCATTCATGTGTTCCTCTCCTCTCTCTCATTACTCCTCTCCCTCTCCCCTCTTCAGCTGTATTGCTCGTGTTCATTTCTGTGTATTAAAAAGCACAGACTTTGTGATCTAATTACTATATATGCCCCATATTAAAGACATGGATATATTTTTAAAACATATTTATAAGCATTTTCATCATAAAATCATGGAACCACAGACTGGTTTGGGTTGGAAGAGACCTTAAACATAACCTAGTTCCAACCCCCCTTCCATGGGCAGGGACAACTTCCATTAGACCACTTTGATCAAAGTCTCATCCAACCTGGTCTTAAACACTGTCAGGGATGGTGCAGTCACAGCTTCTCTGGGGAACCTGTTCCATTTTGAGTTGTTAAAATAAATTATATCTATCCACTAAGAGAAGGATAAAGACAGTTCCCAAAATACTGAAATAAGCACAGCTTGAGTTTAATATTACTAGACATAAGCAAGGTGTTTTAATTTTTGTTTCTCACTATCCAAACCTATCTTACTTGTCAATAAATTTAATTAAGTTTCCCCAAGACAAGTCTGTTTTGCCCATGACATAATCAGTAACTGATTTCCCTGCCTTATCTGAGCCCAAGAGCTCTTACATCTTATTTTCTTCCCCTGTACTGCTGAGGAGGGGGAATGAGAGTGTCCAGGTGAGCGTTAGGCAGCCAGCCAAGGTAACTCCACCATAGATACCAATATCACTTTGCTTACTTGCCTTTTTTCCATATATTCCTGGCACTCCTTGATCTCCTTTAGGACCCCTTTCTCCCTAGATAAAATGTATGTAAGTTAATTTTTAAAATAGAAGTAGTTATATACAGATATGTATATAGACAAAGTATGCATATATGTAAAATGAAGCAGGCAAAGAGCTCCATCTGATATAAAAAATGTACTCAAGACTCTAAATGCAAATTTTGAATTTTCTAAGCTCTCCTAAGGGAGAAGCCCAGAATGGTCAGTGCTGCTGGTGAGACTATTGACAGCTCCCAGCCTTTATGCCTCCATTTTTAATGGAAGGCACTTTGAGTTTCCGGTCGCTTCAATATAGGTAGATACCTAAGTGAAAATTCAGTTGTTCAAAAGTGCTGAAATTTTCTGAAAACTTTATATGAAAAGTTTAAAACACAAATTTGGAAACAATAGCAAATTCAGTTGAGTACCAACACAGAAAAGCAAAAGATATGGTTGATGATGGGAACATAACACATAAACTCACTGTGTTAGACCAGAACTATCCTTCCAAATGCTATCACTCAAATGACTTCAAGGCTTTCATTTGTCATGAAGATGATTCTAATTAGTACCAAGTCAAACTCCAAAATGATTACTAAAGAATCCCATGGAACAGAGGAGAAATTAAAAAAACATGCAATTTCCATTGCTTGATATGTACATAATGAAGCCTAATGGCACGTATTTTCCTTCAGTTTCAGCATCACATCCTTTTATGTAAGTCACCAAATGCACTGACATAATATAGTATATAAACTTATTTTTCCTTTTTGTTAAAATATAGAGCAAGCTAAAATACATTAATATTGTAACAAGAAATATTTAATTTCAACCTTTGGAGCTGGCATCCCATGTAATCCAGGAAAACCAGGTAGTCCACGGTCACCCTAAAAGAGTAAACATATTTTAAATCCTTACATCTAAAACAGCTGTAATATACTATAATAACATTCATATCCTCAATGCTCAACAAACAGAAGAAAGGTATTATATATCACCATATCAACTACATAACACCAGTATGCTCACCAGTGAGAGTCTGTTGATCTTAAAACAATATTCAATATATACAAGGAAAAAAAAAATCACTGTATTTATTAGATTAAATGTCACTGAAATCTTTCAATAAGGTTTATGGAGGTTCAAATTTAACTGACAAAAGGAAAAAAAAAGCTTTAAAAGAGCTCTGAAAAATCTCTGTTGAGATTTTTTTGTAGAGATAATTGTATCATTCAATTTTGTAGAGGCAATTGTACCATCCTATCCTAATTCCCAAATAATAAGAAAATTCCCTATATCTGAGATGGCTTTGCTCCTACCTCTTACTGAAAATACTAAAGCCCTACTAACCTTATCAAATGTCTCAGCACTTACTTGAGACAGGGACGCTGGGGAGAGACTCTTCATGAGGGGCTATGGTGAGAGGACAAGGGGTAATGGGTTAAAACTTAAAGAGAAGAAGTTTAGATTGGACATAAGGAAGAAGTTCTTTACTGTAAGGGTGGTGAGGTACTGTAATGGGCTGCCCAGGGAAGTTGTGAATGCGCCGTCACTGGCAGCGTTCAAGGCCGGGTTGGACATAGACTTGGGTGGCATGACTTAGTGGGAAGTGACCCTGCCCATGGCAGGGGGGTTGGAACTAGATTATCTTAAGGTCCTTTCCAACCTTAACTATTATTCTTTTCTATTCTATTCTATGGCCAAGTATTGAAAAAAGGTATTAAATACCTCCTAAAAATAAACATTAAACCAAAATAAGCTGAGAAAACAACTGGCACTTTGAAAAATGAGTTCTCATTTCAGTGGAAGAAAGAATCCACTTTGGTAAAAGCAGTTGGTAATTGAAAATACAAGCCAAAACATCAGTTCTTCGTATTGTCCTCACAGGTTTTATAATAATTGATAATAGTTCGGCACTACCTGACTTGAAATAATAAAAACAAGCTTAGTTGCTTGTTTCAGTAGACAGGATTCACTTCACTCATAACCAAGACCCAATCTCCAAATCTTTTTTGGATAATCACAATGTTTTCTCTCTATTAATACCTAACTTTACATGGAGTAACAGATTCCAATTTGTTTAATATATTTCAATAATAAAGAAGTAATAGTAAATTATACTTGGAGAGTTACAATGCATTATTTCATAATATTTAAACTTCTAATACAAAGGATAAGAGAAATCATGTCTCTGTTTTATCAAAACCATTCATGTATAAGTCACATACAGAAGAATGGAACATGACCACAGGAATGATAGCTTGAGGGTTAGTATCAAAATATCACTCAATAAAAAAGTACTGAAAAAAGGCAATGGAATTGAGTTCAAAAAATCAGCAAAACTTATAAAATAAACAATTCATGCATCCATTGCTTCTTAATGAAGAAGAATGGAGCCTCAATTTCTGCTCAGAAGTGGTGATTCAATTACTGGATAAACCAAAACTGGAAACAATTTTAAATTAGTTGCTACAGAAACTTTACAAGTAATGGGATGAAATTAAAAGATGAAAAGTTGGGATGAATCATCAGGAAAAGTATTCTAATGGCAAGACGCATTTTACAGTGGAAGAAGTTTTCTAAAACAGTGGTGGAAGCCCTATTTTTTGGCACATTTTAAACAAGGCTGGATTGAGCACTAGGAAATATTCTATCTGTCACAATCTTGCACTGCCAGGAGAACAGAGTTTTTCATCATCAGTATCTTAGTTTCTGCAACATGGCCCAATACTGAATGATTAATTAGATTAACATCTAAGATCAATTAGATTAAGATGCCTAAATCAAAGATCACATATTTTTCAGCTCTAATTATGCATTTAAGAGCTCTGCTGCACAGTGAAGGATTTAAGGATATGCTTTTCATATTAGGAACTCTAGAAGAAGAAAATTGTACAGTAAAATCTGTTTGTAAAACAAGTGCATATTTTACAAAAAGGCTTTGTTTTTTGAATAAACCAAAACCAAAACAAAAATTGGTTTTATCATAGTGAAATTAGAACATTCCTAAACATAGGGCAAAAGTGTGAGAGAAAGGGGGACACAGCTATTTACGTAGCAGTGAGACTTGCCTATAGCCAATGGCTAGTTTATTCACTGCTTATATAGGAGGCCCAGATTCAACTTCATCATGATTACCAGAAGAGAATTATAAATAAGCTTCCACATCTGTCTACAGCCATAAGCTACTCGGGACACCTCAGCTAGAATTTTCCATAAAAAGCTTTGGTTTCAATTATTCTGTGTTTTCTGATAAAAAGTGCAATCCAAAAATTCCTACCCAGCTCAACTGGATGTTCACTTAAAGAGAAAAAGGGTGCAAAAGATAGAAATTGTTCTGACAGATCTCTGTATCATGCTTACAGGCACCCAAATTTAGATATGTTTTCTAGATATAAATTATTCAGTAGAATAAAGGTGTTACTGGCAATGCTAAAGCCTACATAAACTCTAATAAATAAAGCAGACCAGGTTCAGAACTGAAAGCACATTCTAAATTCAGAATTCTTATACCTTCTTTATTGTTTTTTTGAATAAACATTTCTCACAGAAGCCTCATGTGAAGATACTGATACTGTTCAGCCAACAATATTCAGCAGTATAGCTAAAAATAATAAATGGTAAGAGTAACATTTAATTTTTTGTCTCCTTTATTTTTTTTCTTTCTTTTTACCTTAGCCCCATCTTTCCCCGGCTCTCCCTTGATACCTGGTAAGCCACGTGGTCCCTAAGAGAGAAAAAATTAGAACCAGCTCAAATACTAACTCAGATAGAGAATGAGACACAGAAATGTAATACAATATGACCTACAGAATAATGTGTCAGCAGGTTGATCACATCGTTTCAGTAACCAGATATGAAAGCGGAACCAAGCACCAAATATATCCAGCACACTGTCATAACCCATTACTGGGGAACACAACCTGTACTAGTTCAGAGAAGTCATAGAATCATAGAATGGGTTGGGTTGGAAGGGTCTGTAAAGCTCACCTAGTTCCAACACCCTGCCACAGGCAAGGACACCTCCTACTAGGTCAGGTTTCTGATCTACGTTTCCCATCCAACCTGGCCTTGAACATTGCCTGGGATGAAACATTTACAACTTTTTGTGGCAACCTGTTCCAATGTCTCATCAATCTCCTAGCAAATAATTTCTTCCCAATATCCAATCCAAATCTACCCTCTTTTAGTTTAAATCCATTTCCCTTTGTCCTGTCACTACATGCTCTTGTAAGAAGTACCTCTCCAGCTTTCTTGCAGAACCCCTTTGGGTACTGGAATGCTACTCTAAGCTCTTCCATAAGCCTTCTCTTCTCCAGGCTGAACAGTCTCTCTCAGCTTTTCTTCACAGGAGAGGTGTTTCAGCCCTCCGATCTTCCTCATGGCCCTCCTCTGGACTCACTCCAACAGCTCCATATCCTTCGTTATTTTGGTGGCCCCAGAGTTGGATGCAGTACTCCAATTGGGGTCTCATGACAGAGGCATAAAGGTGAAGAATCACCTCTCTCAACCTGCTGGTCACACTTTTTTTGATGCATGTCCCCTCCCTTTGAAATGTCCATCAGACAGCTTTCACGTACATCATGTTGCAGGCTTGCTCTTGGCCCCAGCATGTTCTCAGATGTTTAATTCAACAAAGTAATACATCCTGGACTACACAGCCAGACTGGATCATGCCACAAGTAAAATACAGCACAGATTTCCAAAAACTGTCTCACTAAGGACTACTAAAATACTACATTGAAGAATTAAAAAGAATTCTCCTCTATCAGTCTGGGCATTATCTGAAACCTTCCTTTGAACTGTGGGTAATCAATCACACTGAGAAGGCTTCAGATAATTGTTACTTATTCTAGAAAAATTGAAAGAACTATTTGGCTTTGGGATCATCTAAGCTCTGGCTGAATCCTGCTCTTATATGCCTTACCTGGCACTGAATAGATCTACAGTCTAATCATCATTCTTCCTACAAACGCCAAAGCCGAGTGGATTCCACAGCAATTCCCCCAAGGATGGCCCCTGACTTCAGATCATTCCTTGAGCCCTTTTCATTCCCCACACCTCAACCCTCAATGACAAGCAATGGATACTGGAAAAGAGCTGGTGGGATTTGTCTCAGATTTCCAAATTCAAGGCAGGAAACTAAAACTTACTTGAATCCCTGGAGTTCCTGGGATACCTGGAGTTCCTGCTGATCCCTGATATCCCTAAGGAAAAGAAATGAAGACTTGTAACTTTTTGTAAGTTATATTTGCAATTTCCTAACACCAATTTCAGGAAAAAAGTCATCCTAGTTGTTAAGAACTGTTGGCACAACCCTGTCATTTTGCGTCACAAATTTTAGTAACTGCTATCCTAATTATAAATTTGAGATTCAGATTTCAGCTTTTATCTCTTCATCTGAAGTCTACAGACTCTAAACGTTACGCTAAAATATGTTATTTTAGAACTGCTACATGAAAATGTGACAAACACATCGGTTTATGTCCACTTGGGGCAAAAAAGACCGAAACAACTCACATACGTAGACACTTTTTTTCTCTCTTTCTCTCTCAAGAAACATAGCTGAAAAATGACAAGAGTTTTAAAGTCTTATTTCCAGTTACAGACATAAGCGTTAACAAACAATGCACATTCTAATACATTATGCAGCTAGTTTTACAATACACCTAAGCACTAATACAGTACTAAGCACTTAGCTATGAACTTCAAGATATACGACAGGCTATATAAGTTAAAAAAAAATAATGTGATAGCTGAGACTACAGAAAGAAATACTAAATAATTCATGACTTGAAAAGAGGATTTCAGGAATGCTTTACTAGAAACCAACACTGTCAGAACAAGGGAACCTTTACAGAACCCAAAATATATGCCTAATCTGTTTCAGAAGACTGAATTAAGTGAGCACAGCTAAGATAGCTAGTTTTTATGCAAAATTAACAAGTGCTTTAGAGGAATCTTTTAACAGAGGCAAGTGAAGAATAGGAATTTTACTCAGCTCTATAAAAACCATGTCATTCCAATGGACAAAGGGGGATTTTTTTGAGAACAAGAGGAGAACTTGTCCTATAAGATTCTGAGACTATTTGGCTCAGACCTTTCAACAGAGAGCCCAAACTGAATTCGATAAATCCCATAAAATGGACTATCCAATTTCAAATGCCCAGAATTTTATCTTGATTTGAACTGAAAGGACTAATAGTCTTATTTCTAAATGAGTTTCAGTCTTAAAATGTAGCACAAAATTAAATGGGAAGATTTCCAAACTGGTAAAAAGGAGCTAATAGAACCTTTCCAGTACAAAGAAGACAACGTGTATGTCTCATTTCTTCTTTAAATCAGTCAAAGCTTCCTTGGATAATAAACAGAACTAAAATTATTTGCTTGGTTAGATACACAACAGTACTTGCTATGCCCTCTTCCCAAAGAACATTTGAGCAGATGCCCGATGAGCCAGCTGGTAATGGTTAGTATAGAAGTAAACAGAATTCTAGGTCTCTGTCATACATAGACACTTTATCAAGCATTTAATTTTTAGTGCTCAAGGCAGTTCTAGCAAAATCAGCTTTAACTGTAAATGGTGTAGCATTCCTAGATTGCTTATAGGCCTCCCCAGTAGCTGAAACAATTCACCAGGCTAAAAAATTACTTTAAAAAAATTAATTCTTTTATTTATTAAAAAAAAAAAAGTTTGTATGACTTCCTGTAGGATATAGTTCTACATAAATAAAACTTTATTTCACATTCTAGATTTCTGAAATGCAATTTCCCTTCCTTTTACCTGAGTAAGAGAAAGAACAGGGAAGGACAATTTCCTGGCTGAACTGAATTTCAAAATTCACAAGATAAATAGAGGATGGAAGAGGAATTTTCAGCTTACAAAATTGCATATTTAGCTCAGAGTTAGATCTTGTAATGCAATTTCAAAGCAAATCAAACTCATTGTCAGTGTGTTTGCTTATTGGAAAGCTGGAACAGCCAAGATTCAAAAAGAAATCCACAGAAAGTCACAAAAACAAGAATCACCGCCCAGTACAAATAACACAGCGATTGTCTGGACAAGTTAAAAACACCTTCTATAAATTAGGAAAATCAGCTTTCATAAAAACTGAGCATGCTTTTGTTTCACTACTCCTTCTGCAGTAGGGGTCACCAGTTTACATACTAACAACTACAATTTCTTCACAGCTCAGTCAGCCCAAGTCCTCTTCCCGTAACCTTGAAGCTCTCAATAGTAGTACGTATGTGACGCACATACATATGCTTTGGGAACAGTTGTGACACAACTGACATTTTATATAAAAAGGACATAAGTGAAAATTGCCGTTTCAGTTGTTACACGTGAGTTCAGGACTGAAGGTAAACTTTCAAATAAGCTGAAAGCATCAAATTTGCCACCATAAAGAAATCTTTTTATTGGGACTTTGTCTTCCCTCATGACCTTTTCAGAAGACATGCAAATGGTGTGAAAAGTATTCGAGTTAACCCTGAATTTATTATTCAGTTTTGAATCTAGCTGCCTAAACACAGACAACTCCTGCCTTTTGAGGTTCCTTAGACACCCACCCAGTCTTAGAAGATGGTGGCACAAAATATTTGGGAGGCATTCATCTTTTTGAAGCAGAAGTGTGGGAAGACAAAATACAGCACTAGAATTCCACACCTTCCAGGGTATATTAGTTCACTATCCATTAACTAATACAGGAATTTAGTCACCCAGTAACTCTGTATACACGTAAACACTAAATGTAGGTGTCAAACTCAACCTCAGCTATAATGTGTCATCAGTGTTGTCAATCAACACTACTCCACAGCTCTTTGTTTATATTCTTATTCATTATTTCACAACAATGCAACTGAAATTAGGATTATACAAAATCTCCCTCTCAACTTCGTGTGGGTGGAACAATACTGATAAAATTTCTAGTGCCTGAAAAATCTGTAAAGGCGAAATGATAAACAGCAAGACACTGAGACACTTCAGTTTTGTATCAAATGGCTGAATACTAAAAAAAAAAAAACAAAAAAAAAAAACACAGATGAAATGTAACTTTGGAATGTTAAAGAAAATGGAAATAATTTACAAATAATTATTAGGTAAAAAGTTGAACAGGCCTCTTAGGCCAAAGAACTTACATGAAGGTCATAGTCAATTAGCAATACTGTTATCATCAGTGAATATGAGTCTTGCTAGAAAACAAAAGTTAGTTTACCTGTAAAGGAAAGAGCTGAGCAAGAAGGACATATGACAATTATTAATTCCACAGAACTGTTAGGTGCAGGAGCAGAGTAAACCTTACAGGTGTATCTTCAATGCACTCACCTAAAGAAAAAAGTCCAGGCAGCATTCACAGGTGAATCATATCAGAAAAATATAAACTACAAATAAAAATAGAGGCAATGAAAACTGCACTGCATGCTCCCTTACTGAAAAACTTTTGGAGTCACTGAACAACAAAAATGACAAAGGCATGACAACAGGAAAGCCAAGGGAGAAGTAAACAAGCTCAGCTTGGCTAGAAGTAACCAAGGATAAACTGTAATGGGCTAAAGATATTCAAGGACTGTAAACACTGAGTAAACAGAACTATTTTTGATGTAACTAAGCATAATGGAATTCAACTGAAAAAGATTACTTGAAGGTAGGAAAAGATTCTGACAGAGAGGTCTGTGTATCTCTTTTTGGAAGCCTCTTTAGAGTAAATTTGAAGCACAATTATCTAAAGCATTAGCACAGGAGTCTTCAAACCCTTTTCAAAAATATATTACATCTTAAAGGACAGAAATTCTTATTGCTGTTCAGACATGTATCCCCACCTACAGTCAAATTTGCAGTCATGATATGACCTTCTCCTTCACTGGCAATATCAGTAACTAAAATCCTGCAATGCAACCAAAATGTTAGAATGGACTTTCTGTATTTGATTTGTTTCAGCCTTTGCCTAAGACGTTGTTTATCATCTAATGTTTTTTTGCCTCAGGTCCTTCCTCCTCCTTTTCTCAAAGGCGCTTTATTACACTCCCACCTCCAAAACAATCTTCTCTAACACCTCACTATGCCTGTATTCGTGTTCCCACTGCTTTTTTTTCACCACCTCTTTGAACATGTGGATCAGTTGGGAAGTCCTCTCCAGTAGGTCTGTTTAGACCCCATGCCTTACTCCTTTCTCTTAAGCAGTGCTAACTCAGGAGCTCAGAACAAGTGTCATCTTCTCTCTCCTCACTCCATTAAACAGCATGGCTCTGTAGAAGGGCTTCTCATGGCATCTGCTGCTGCAAGCTATGAGAACTGTTCTCTGCAGTGAAGCCCCTCTGTCTATACATATAAAACCATGAAAATGAAAGGTAGATACAGTATTGGATCACAAAGATAACTAAATGCCATTTTACCCTCCAGCATAAATTTAGGGGTGACTCTTCATCAAAGATATGTAAATCACATAAACACTATTATGGGAGAAGTACAGAAAGCAGATTTTGTTGCTTTGGATGTTGCCTTATTTTATTTTTTTTTTTAACTTTGTTTTGTTTGGGCCTGTTTATTTCATTTGATTGCACTTCCTTTCATTGGCTCCTCCATCATCTGCCAAGGCCTTTCATAGCTCAGAGCTGCTAGCAGTATATTTTACCTGAGAATGATGTTCTGGGTTCAAATACCACAAGAGGGAAGAAAAAGAAAGAAAAATCCATCAAGATTATTAAATAAAAGGTCATAAATCAAGCTTTAAAAGCCCCCGAACTTCAAACTTTTGGAAGATGCGATGATGTACCAAGGGAGTACAACTTCCTGTATGCTACTTGGGTGCTTATCCTCAACATCTACCCTTGGCTTCTTATGCATGATTATCTTCTGAAGATAATCATACTGTCTATTCCCTGAAACGTACAGCTGCATGCAACTCAAGTCAGCATCAGGCATTGTCGATTTCAAAGTAGGAGGTCTTGGTGAAGCCATTTCATGATTGAATTAGAATGGAATAAACATATTTCCTTTCAGAAGAACAATGTCACAGTGTGTTACTGAGGAATATTTATTTTTCTGAAATTGAGAGCAACATTTTACAGCTGAATTAGCAACTATGTCTGTGAAAGTTTCCTGAGAAAAGTAGCTGCAGAGTTTATATCAACTTCAGTCCCCAGGCAGACCATCCTACAGGACAGGTAATCCTATATAGACATGAAACTATTACCCATTTTCACTCTAAAAGTACTTTTGAAATACTCAGCCATTGCTATTACACTGAGTCCATCATAAGAGATCCGGTCTTCAGCTGGTCACCAAGTATTAGTAAGTTCTAGGTAGTACAGCTGCAATAATGTTCTATAGGGCTTCTTTAAAAACGAAATATTGGAATGACTGGAAATGACTTATGTGAGAGTTTTGACTCCTTATGAACTATGTACAGGGGTATATCAGTAAAGTCAGTCTCGCCAGACTATTTTAAACTACATATTTTTTGTGGACACTGTAAAGACAAGACAAATGATTCCAAACTTTCAAGAATGAAGCTAGATGGAATATTGAAAAAATGTTCAGATCTGCCAGTCACATGGTTCAAAGTTCAAAACTGACAAATAATTGTTATTGTTTAACAGCTTTCAGCTGACCAATAACCTATTCCCTTTTATAAACCACAAGTGATCACTGCATATACTCAGTTCATTTATTTTTTTCCCTCGAGTTTTTCCCCAGTATATATTAAGTAACCTTTGAAATAAAAAAATGGCTTTGTGACTGCAGTCAGGCTCCTGAGCATTCCCAGGGCCAGTAACCACTCCAGCTGCTTCTTTCTGATAAATAATGCCAATAAAAATGGGTTCCAGTTTAGTATTTTTAGCCCTGCGCTTATTTACCAGTGGGATTTCTCCTGACATGACAATGTAATCATTTTGAGTCCCAAATTACATTTTTGATTGAAAAAAAAGTATTTTAGTTACTCATAACGCTGCTCACTTTTTATGCTTTTCTCCAGTTACTTCAGTTGATCTTCTCCATATATATCAAAGTATGGAAAATAAACACAGCTAGCAATTAATGAGAAAAAGCAAAGAACGTATAAACAGAACTATTAAAAAAAATAATTAAAGAATGATTGAAAATGAGTCATGTTTATGTTCACCTCCCCAAATATTAGAGCAAACAATTTTACTAACAGCAGGTGAACAATTGCTGTCTGGGAATATTGAATATATTCATGGAAATTGTTTTGAATTTTTCTGGACTGAAACAAAGTTTTACAACAATCTAGCCAGCCCACAAACAATAAACTAAATTTTCTTTGATGCTTTACTTTAAAAGTCAGTTACATATAGTAACATAAATGCATGCCTAAAACCTTTCTCAGAGGAAGAAACATTTTGTTGACCAGTTACACTGCTGCAAGAAAATGAATACCAGATAGGCAAACTGGAATAACTTTAGAGAACATAAAAATGTGTTTGGGAACAGAGAAGACTGACTTTCCAAGAAAAGCTTTTCATGCAAAAGTCATTCTATTAAACACTGACTACACAACTACCTGTAAGCCTATTGTGCTGTCTGAATGGAGATCTTGCCTTTCAGAGTTCCCAGGGGATGCAGCTAAAAAGATTCATATAAGCAAAGTTATCTCTAAGAAGGAAAATCACTAACGGCACATAAAATGTGGAAGTTTATATTAGCAAATAAATAAGTAAAACAGAAAGAAGACAGAGAGAGTAATCTGTTTTCCTGCACAGTGTTGTTCGTGGCTAAAAGCTAACTGGGAAAGCACTCAAAAATCTACTATAAGGAAAAATAACGTACTGGCCAGAGCTGCAGATGATCTAATAGGTTTGCAATTATGTCCTTACAAAGAACAAGTGCAAAAGCTACAGCTGATATTTCAAAGAAATTAGTTAATAAAGCTATACGATTGAACTGTAAATACTTCAAATAATGTATGCACTTCAGCAAAATAATAACATTTGTCCATTAGTGGGGCTTTCTGATTCTCTGCAAATTGTCTGAGATGCTTTTGTTGACCTTTATGTTCACTGAATGCCCATTTATGCATATTATGACTCGTCCACAGGCAAAAAATCATAAAAAACATAATTGCCAGATTACAAAGCTACAGAAAGACGAACTTATTTCTCCTTCATGATTCACACTGCTAAAAATTCAGGTGCTGATTAGAAGATATATAGTATTGAAGTAAGAACCTGTTAATAAAAGTATGAAAAAGTCATAATAAATTGTTTCTAAACCAATACTGTTGCAGTTGACTGGACGCTTCAGAAATACAGTCTTAATGTATTTAAGAGAGAATGGACTGACAGTTCCTTACCAAAATCCAGCCCAGCCTGGCTTTACAGTATCACTTTATTTTTCAAAATGTCACAGTAGACTTAGTTAGGAATTTAGTAGGAATAACATGCTAGAGGTACTAAAATTGATAAGCAAGGGCAGATTTGGCGAAGACTTGTGATTATTTACAGTATCCTCATGAATCTTTCCGCAGGACAGAAAATTACCAAAAGTGAAGTTGAAAGGTGTAGTCCAGGCCTTTTTTACCATTCTCTGAAGTCTCTCTGGTTTGTCAAGTGTGGTCTAAAATACCCCCAAAACAACTTAATATCCATTCTAAGTCTCAATCAAGCCCTTAGATGTTTAGTTTCCCAGTCCATAATACAATATTTATTTCATAAAACATTTTGTCTTTGCACTCATCCACTTGTATTTTCTAATGTTTTGGAACATCTATTTTCTTTCTTGACGGTATTTAGGACTCATTCTTAATTGTATTTTCTGTGGCTTTCAGGACATGATGCTTACCTTCCCTTCTACCTCATCATGGAGATCTCAAAATTACACTACAACCTAAGCACTCAAGCGTAAAATTTAATCCTCACAATAAGAACAAAAAGCTACAATGAATTAACAATTTCTAGTATGTGCATGCACTTTTGCTTTCTTGCTTTTGGTATCCAAGCAGAGAAATTATCCTCTTTCCAGAAGCAACTTAATGCTCCCAATTGTCTTTTAATTTTTTCTTTTTTTTTTTCAGTAAATATATAAAAATTAATATAATATAAATAAAATAGCTTCTAAAGAACACTAAGCAACATTAGAAGCCACATTCTCAAAAACATGGGTTGTCAAGTCTCATAACTTTTGCCCTGCCTTCTCTTAACACAGATGCACACCACCACTTTTGTGATACAGACTGCAGTCCATTAACAAAACCTTACTCAAGAGAGAAGCTTGGCTGTCGACAGCTTAGAGGTTTCTAATTAGATTCAGAGTTCTAATATACTTTTTAATGAAATCTTAGGCTATTTTTATATACATCTTTGCTTCTATTATAACTTTATTACAGTAAAAAATTGTAACCACGAAGACCAGAGGAGCCATTGCCAAATACACAGTTTTTATTTTAGAGACATATGTTATTCATCTACTTTCTTCCAGTCTTTACCATCCCTAATAGTGAAATGCCATGTTAAAAAGTAAAACCTAGGATAAGAGAAAAATACAGGTATTATAATTTTGTATATTTTAACACATAATGTTTAGAACTGCAAAATATCTTTGTTTTTAATATTGTATATGCATATCTACATACTTTGATGGAATATTTGTGGCAGCCTAAAAAGAGATTAAATGAACCCTTCTTAAACATGAGAAGCAATCCCTAAAATAGGTTTTTATCTGCCTGAAAGTACTTTCTAATGCACAAATTCTCAAGTAGTAAAGACTGAAGGTCAGGCAATAACTGCTGCAAACTGATGCAAAGACTAACAGGAGCAATCATAGCCTGTTCTCTGCTGTACAACAGTGCCTAACTCATGCTATCATATTTACAATATTTTAGCTTGAAACAAAAACACTATGAATAACATCTTCATAGAACTGTTAACATTCAGATAGTGCTCAAGTGTCTCAGTATCAAAAAATGGAGACAAAATCATCTAAATTTGAAAATCAGGTATCATATTTTCTCCTGTTAGTTTTGCATTTACAATATATGACTAAGTTTTTAGTACTCACAGGCTTACCATCTGGACCAGGCTGCCCAGGATAACCATGATTTCCAGGCTGTCCAGGTTCACCCTATAGAGAAGCAAATATGTTAACAAACAAAAGATATGAAAGAACATATTCAAATTAGCACAGAACAGTCTTTGCCCTAATAAATTCCACAGAAGAGTGGCTGCAAGCTCTGATACTTGGTATTGAGGAGCAATTTCTACAGCAAAAAAGAATTGATCTTGTAACCCTCTCTCTGAGAAAATTCTCCCTAACTTCTTGTGCAGGCCTTGGAGAAATGGGCTCACATTCACTTATAGCACAAGTTTAGCCCATCACCTCAAACACTTTCAAGCTTTTTAAGAACTGAACGGAAATAAACCCACTTTTGACCAAATAGATGAAAAAATAGTTATTAAACCCTTTTTAATCTTGTAATTCCCCTCTGAAGAAAACTCTCATCTTTGGCTCTTAAAGCAAAAGCACTGGAAAGGCAGGAGCCAGGATTAAAACCTGCTAAATACTAAACTCCTCGCTACATACTTATTTCTCTCTAAAAAAAAAAAAAAATATAATCTGTTAGGTTTCTTCTTATAAGCCTTCTGCAATTATTTTGATAACCTCTGTTATGACCATGTTAAATGAAAAGAAAAATCAGTTCCCTAGGCTTTGTGTTCATGGTAAGAAAGCAGAAACTTAACTTCCACTTCGATATATCCTCTGTATCAAAATTCTCGTTTATTTTACTAACAGACTTGATTTCAGCCCAGCAAAATCCAGTAAGAGTTGATCTATGAAAACATTTTATTTCTACAGGAGCATTAAGTAGGTGTCATGTTCTTCAACCTGAGCCATCAACATATCTGCAGGTCAGTTGCAACTGAAGGATTGTTATAAACAGGGTATGAAACTAGCTTTCAATGTGACTATGAAAAAACATGTTTTCACATATAAACCACAGCAACGGAATGTTGAACTAAATGAAAAAAAGGATATAGAATAATGTCTCTTTAGAAAAGCATAATAAGTTAACCAGAATTATTACTGTCCAAATTAAGAAGTTCAGGTTTGAAATTAGAGCAGAAATAAATTTGCTTTCAAATATACTATCTAAACTACAAAATATTATGCCTTTAACTTGAAAATGCTAAACTATCAGTTACTTGTATCTTTTAATTGCTTTAATTTAATTTTATCGTACTCCATTAGTATCACAAATACTCAAATTAAGTTTAAATTTATACAGCTCCAAAGTCAGGTATTCAGAAGTTAAGACATACTGTTAACCTATACAATTTTCTGAAATTTTATACTCCTTCATACTTGAAAGGATGTGGCTTTAAGGTTTTTTAAATGATAAATACTTTCTTCTCTCTCTTTTTTTTCTAATATGCTAAAGAAAAAAAAGAAGGTGAAAGACCATAAAAAAATCCATCACATGAAATAATATGATAATAATATAAAATAACCTCCATCTTCTCTGATTACAGTTACTCTTATCATTGCAGCAAAATGCCCTCTGATTTGATGCTGCTACAGCAGATTGTTAACCCCTTAGATGATGAGAGTAGAGGGTTTTTAATAATTTCTTTAATTTCTTGTCCACCCTTGTAAGGCGAGCTAGTCACTCTGGAAGCACTGTTGGGCACAGTTATTGAGAAAGATAATACAGATAATAATAAGATAATAATAATTGCCACGTTAGATATCTGACACTCCAATCTGTTTTTCAGTCCTCCACCAACATTCAAGGCAGTCATCAGAACACCTAAGGCAGAGCTCTCCCCGTAAGCATCAAGACCATTCTTTGTTAAAGAAGGAAAAAAAACGCTCCGTTAAAACTTCCATTAGCAAACCTTTTCATGCTGAAGTGCAAGGAAACAAGGATTTTAAATCCATTAACATTTTCCTTAAAAAATAAGATACATTTGTGTTACTATGATTTATGGCAACACAACGTTGCCTTGAGGATTCTAATCACTATAGTCATGTGCTGGCAACCAGAAGCAGGAGAAATTGTCCGCTACTTTTTTAATCTGTCTGCCTGTAACCAGCCAAGATAGATTGGACAAGAAAAAGACAAAAAAAAAAAAAAAGTCATGTATGCTCAACAAGATGAAAACTTACTTTGGGGCCCGGAGGTCCTTGCTTTCCTGGAGGACATATGCAGGGGGCAGGCGTTGAGCCTACATCACTAGGACCATTCATGCACTACCAAGAGTGAAAACGACCATCAATACACATGGAAAAAGCGTTCAAAAAATGTATCATAACATTATATGAAGCTGATTTTTCTTCAGTTGTGTAGGTCCTGCCTCTGTCTCTGTTCAGCTGGAACTTCTGCTTACCTGAATATTGCCCTGAATTTGCATGCATGAATTCAGCATTTTATCCAGAAGAAAAACAAATAAAAAAAATTAAGTACTGACACTGGGCTGATATTTGAAACTCTATTTGCTTTTCCACAAGTATTTTGTCACATAGTTTGATAATTTTAAATCTAGCAATGTGCAAGACTTTTCTTCCGAAGTAACTGATATTAATCACTTGAAGTGTGGTCAGTTATCAAAAGTAACTACATAACTGAAGTTTGTAAAAAGAATCTAATAAACATGTACATAATGATCATGTACATGATCACAAAATGATCACAATTGATGGGCATGCTATCATGTGTAGCAAGCTTGAAAAAATCTTAAAGCCAAAGTCTCCTACATCCTGAGCATGTGTCCCAGCTATGAAGCTACCAAAGGGAAGGTGGGGCATGGCTGCTATATCCAGCTCCTGCAAGTCACTAGTCCTGGCTCGCAGGCTGCCCAACTTCCAAAGACCACTAGATGACCTCCAAACTTTGTTCCCTACACAAACAGCAGTAAACACTAAACCTCAGCAGACCAAATCACCCTCTAGAGATACTTTTTATGATTCTTTTACGTATTTACTTCTCACTACTGAGACCACATGAAACCTCAGTGTTTTGCCAAGGCAGGCAAGTGGAGAGCTACTAGTTCAAATCCCATCTCAAGATTTTTTTTCACCAGCAAATTCTTAGAGCTATGGAAAGGCAAAATTTGAGAACAGAAGACAGAAAAAGCAGATTTTTTTACATATTATCTAAAACACTTTCTAGAACATTTTAGTAATATTTTCTAAAATAATGCAGATTTTTTTTATAATGCTTTCTGAATGTAGTTCTTTCTCAGGGTCAAATAATACAACAAAACACAAATCCAAGTTTCCTTTGCAAATGAACCAAGTGGAGGCTAGGGGACCAAGAAGATGTTTAGGGAAGCTATCATATTAAGCCTCCGAACAAGCTCCCCTTCAGACAGCTTCCTTTAGCATGATGCAGGTAGCAGCTACCTGACTGTGCATCCCCATTCATTTTGCAACCTCATCTATCCTTGCAAATTAGAGAAATAGAACTGAACTGGGAAAAAATATCAGATCATTTATTCTAATAAACATGGGTTTCTTCAGAAAACTGATTTTGAATTTGTCTATTGACTAGAGTTCAACTAATGAAAATCCAGCTCTTTGAAGCTCAGAAAACCTCTGTCCTCTTTTCAAAACAAAGTTTAAATTCCCTAGAATGAGAAGTTTATATAAAGTCAAATACTACCTTAAATTGAGTTTGAGTAGTTTATGATTGAGCCTACCTCTCCATTCTGAAACAAGAAGAAACACAGTTTAAGAGTACGGCAATATCTGTAATAAGCAAAATCCATTCATTTGAAAACACTACCAAAAAAAAATCATAAACCTAGGGCTGTAACTGTCAAGGAATTATAATTCATAATTTTAGACTCAAGTGCAGCTGCTATCAATTTATATAAATTTCTAGTTCATTTAATTTCAGGGTCTTTTAACAGAAGCTATCAGTAGCAATTTTTAAAAGGCAATGACAAAACTAGAATTGATACTGAATTATGTAAATATTTACACACTAAATGTTTAGATTTGAGTCAAACCTTCTGCCAGGAGTAACCTCATTGTAAAAAAAAAAAATAAAAAGGTCCTCTGCTCAGTCATTCATGTCAGAGAATGTACCAAAATATTTCTAAAATTTCTGATCTCTGCCTAAATCCAGCATCTGGGAAAATCCACAGCAGCACAGAGGCAAGGCTGGCTTTTTCTCACGTTCCTGTGTGACTGTGTTAGACTCTGCTATTAGCTGAATTGAGTTTTCCAATATCTGCAATGCCATTGAACAATCCACCTCCAAATATTTCAGCATACCAACCATGAAATTGTCTGTCTTAATTGTTTAGTAGGCACCATTAGCTGCACCGTATACAGGAGCTTTCTAATTGACAGTCACCACAGAATTCATACACAGTCCTATGGAGAGATAGCTTCGTCTGTATTCAATTTTCAGCTTAGGCAACCTCTAGAGAAAGTTATCTTCTTCCACAGATCATAGAGGGAGTTTAAATTAATGTGCAGCCATGTATCTCCAGGAAAGGGGATGAATTCAGGCTGTAATTAGTACATACAGCCCCTGCTTAGTTCAGGAGCTTTGACACAGCTGCACTCCGACAGAATACAACCACAAATCACATATTCCTCTTTAGAGATCGTTCAACATTTTTATTTTCTGACAGAGTCCAGAATTTCATGGGTAAAGTCCAAACTTAATTCACAACAGCAGGAGAAACTAAGCTGGCAAAAAGCAAACTTTTTGCTGGGACTTCTTGCCAAATCACAGAGAATACAAGGCAGGATGGACTTTTTAGTGTTTACTTTCTTTGTGCAAAAAAATTCTTTCATTTTTTTTACTTTTATAGCCTACTTCTATTTTGTAAAGAATAAAAAGGTACGTGGTGCAGTTAAATAGCCAAATACTAAATTTATTTAAGGATTTAAAGCTAAATTTTCAAAAGCATTCCTGAACCCATTAGTTCTTGACACACAGAGTCAGATTTCAGAACAGCTAATAATTCAACCACCTACTTATTACTTAAATGAAAGCAGCAAGTTTTCAAAAGCCCTAACAAGGGTGCTGATTACAACAGACACAAATAAATTGCAGAAAAACAGACAAGGTGGATGTCTGGGCAAGTCTGAGAAAAAAAATAATGCATCTGGATGTTGAAGATTCACAGGTTCTATTGTCAAACTGGCTAAATGGTCCTAATGATAAATCAAATCACAACATGAAGAACATGGATTTACAAAGACACTGGTGTGTGATTATCTTTAGCCTAGTTTGGTTTAGACACAAAATAAAGGAGGATATTTTGAATGGTACTGTATATAGAAAATAATCTCTTGATTATATTTTGAGATGGGAGCTGAATACTTTTGAAAATCTGGTCAAACTCTGTGTCATGAATGGTTTCAAAAACATTTTGCATGTGTTACGTATTTCACTGTACAATTAACTGCAAGTGAGAGGGCAACCAAAGGGTCGATGGATCCCCACAAGCTTCCCAATTGTGTACATGAGTCATGAAATCCTGATTTTATTTTTGTCCTATCTACAATATACTTCATGAAATTTTGGCAACTTTTCAGTTAATGGGATATTTATAGATACTGCTGATAGGAAAAAGTGATTTAAAAATACAGGTTTGTTGAATATGCTAAAAAAAAAAAAATCAGGTATTAAAATACTGGACAAGTAGCAAGAACTATATCAGGTAAACTAAAAAAAGTAATATTTAAAGTATTTTACACTGCTGTAACCTAGTAGCTTGCTTAACTTAAAACATTTAAAAATCTTAAACTGTAACAGAAGATTCCAAGATTCTTCTATCCTGCAGTCAAATTCCTACCACCAAATATCTAAGTTAAAACAAACTTCTAAAATATGTTGTGCAAAAATAACGCTGAAAGCACACAAGTTCTGCACCACTTGATATTGCACATGCAAGAAGCATTTGTTGGCACCAGCTGAATCAATGTACTATTACTTATTTTAAGAATTCATTGATCAGCATAAAACAGTGATTTGTAAAAAATGTCAAGTAGTCCTCAAAAGTTCATTTGTCATACTCACAAATCCCGGGATCTCACAGATTGTTTCTCGATTATTTTGCTCTGGGTCACAGTAGATTCGCAATTTTTGTATATCAAACTATAATTCAAAACATAAAAGCCTTTTTTTAGAGAAAGTATTCATGATCTGACACTAAGTTATTTTAAACTATACTCTTCTTAAACTGTACCTTCCACAAGTATAGAACAAATGAGCAAAATATTAAAAAGCAAGAGAAACTGGAAGCTCTGTGTCCCCCCTACAGTTAAAAATCAAAGACGCAGAAACATTTTTTGTCAGACTACTTACAATTATTACATGCAACCAATTGAACACTCTGTAACAGAATTAAAGAAATATAATCAATCCAAGATTTCTGTTTCTAAAATAATAGAAACCATCCCCCTAATTCTTGCCAATGAATCCGAACATGCACAGCACGAATTACACTGGCTGCCAATATAACAATGAAGCAAGCTACAATAGCACAGGCAAACCCAACCTTTCCAATTTTACCTTAAGAGTCTTTGGAAGATGTTTCTACATTCACCTGTCTTGACTAGATGTAAGATTAGCAAACTTTGATGAAGCATCAGAAGGCATCCCTGATGCTTGAAAGAATTTCATTTGGAGTTCAGCTGTATAATGTAAAGCTTTAAAAGGCAGCCAGTAAAAACACTGGCACCAGGTAAGCAGAAGTTTGTGCCATTCTGCTCTACAGTTATATTTAAAAAAATTATACCACTGAAGACAGCTTTTCTAGAATAAATTATCATTACTCCAAAGAAAAAAAGCCATTACACTTATATGAAATCATAGATACACAGGGAAAGCACAGAAAATTGAGTCTGTAAATATCACTCTACTGATGTGTTTTCAAATTTAAAATGTCTACAATTTACAATACTTCAGTATGTACACAAGTTCATCATCAATATACTGGCAAGCACTGCAGCCAGTAAGATCCTAATTAAATCAAGAACATTTGCAAAATATCACCAGAAAACATCTGAATCAGAGCACAGAAAGGGAATGAAAGTTCACCAATGAATCTCTGAAATATATTCTTTTATCATACTTTGCATCCAATTACAAGGTATTTCTTTCTTTAAAGGTTTCCAAATACCTTTTTATTGAAAGTATGTATGCATTTTCATATGAAAGTGATATGGAGATTCATTAAAATATTTCTCTATAATCATAGCTTAAATAGAAATATCCTGGCAAAGTTTAAATGTTAATGCTTTGCAGAATGCATCACAGACTGACAAAGTGGAAAAATGAAATATGTTTTTTAGATTATAAAAATCATCTGGAAACATAAAATTGTAACCTGAGGCAGATTTTCTACTTTTCTTCTAGTCCACTATCAGATCAGGATCTCAAACAATTCCACATTCCTAAAATGCTTTTATTTTAGATAACATGCCTAGCTACTAACATTCTTTAACTCAGTAACCATATTACTGGGAATCTATAAAAGTCCCATTTCAGCAGTGACTTAAGAGAAAATACAAGGCACAATAAAAACAAATAACTAATCCTCTAATCCTAGAATGCACTAAACTATGAAAAGGTGACTATCCTGCACAGAGAAAATGCATGAGATGATTCACTACAATTCTGAAATCTCTACTTTCCTTGCAACAAGTGCTTGAAGCCCATTAGAAGTCTGTGACAAATATTCAGTAGTTTTCACAAAGGGCTACTTCAGTACACAGACAATGTTACCACCAAAAATGCTGAGTCACACACAGTGCACCATCCAAGTTCCCATGCACATTTTAAGAATATGATAATAATAGAACTGAAGCCTGGCTACAAATACATAAAATTCAGAAGTAACTAAGTAAAGACATTTGAAGAGAGTTCTTGAAGGCGATGCAAACATTAATACATTTTAATAGTAGCAGTAAGGATCATTAAATGAGTACATAAAAAAAAAAATGCATACTTTCAAAATAACTAAAAATAATGCCTATTTATGTAATTCAGTATTTCTTAGCATTGTTTCCATTACTATCAGTCTAATTAGCCATTACTATCAGTCTAATTAGTCATCACCACATTGCTATAAATATAAGAAAATTATCTATTTCATCAACATCTAGAGCACTGTCGACATAACCCCTATGAAGGGGTTAGAGCTGCTTCAGAAGTGATTGGCACTGAGGCACAGCTCCTTCTGGCATCCCGGTTGCCCGTGCTGGGCTGGATGTTCAAAGGCAGAGTCTCCTCTACACATCATGCAACTGATGCTACATGGAGT
>JASSUY010049936.1:8405-18764 GCA_032466535.1 Forpus xanthops | reverse complement strand
TCCCTTGTATTTCCCTTATCATTATTATTATTGGTGGTAGCAGCAGTGATTTGTGTTATACCTTAGTTACTGAACTGATCTTATCTCAATCCGTGGGAGTTTCATTTTTTCGATTCTTCTCTCTGTTCCCCTCCCCCTCTGCCTTGAAGTGGGGGGGAAGAAAGTGGGAGGAGTGAATGAGCAGGCTGCATGATTTATGGCTTAAACCATGACAGTAACTTAACCCAGCAGTAATAAAAAGGGCTTCAGGGGAAAAAAAAAAAAAAAAAGGAATTTTTATCCCATATTTAATGTGCCACAGAAATGAGACATTCCCAGAAATGAGAGAATTTTGGTTGCATAGAGCTTGGAAGAAAAGAAGACTTGTTACTTGAAACAAATAGTGGCTATATGGGTGAGTCAGAATCAGTGGACATCCAGCAACTAGAAGGTTAGTTGCTTGGGGGTTTTTAAAAAATCTTATTTTACATTTATCTTAGGGAAGTTTAACCATAGTGAAGGTATTCTATACAGATATTGAGAGCAAAAGTTTAATAAGGAAAGTTGACATGAGAAATGAACCTGGGAGAAAATGTTGCTAGTTATTAAGTCCAGCTGTTTACAAATGTCATGTGTCCCAAAGGGACATAATAACAAGCAACTTTGTCAAATGACTCAGTGAGTGCTCTGAAGTACCTTATGTTTTTATTCACATGTTTAAACAGCAAGGCTAAAAATGATTGAACTGCAAACATTTTCATTTACACCTTTTATCATCAAAAAATGGCCTGTTTGTTTCTTCTTTTTATTATTATAATTTTTTATTATTATACTATATTAATAACAATTCTATAATAATGGAATGCCATGAAGCACCACTTGGAATAATATTACATTACTTTTGATGCATACGCTGTGCTTCATGTCTGCTTAAAGAGACCGTTATATTTTAAAACAACAATTTATAAACATGTGTTGTACACAAAAATTGATCGTGTTCAAAATGTATTTTAATAAAGTCAGATTTGAGTTTATGCAAGCAAACTGCTGAGGAAAAGAATGCTTACAATTTTATCTGTTTAAGAATCTTTACTGTACCTGTTCTGTCCATTACAAAAAATAATGGATTGGAATATTGAAATGGGAAAAGATTAACTCTCTTGTTGTGTCTTCTGTCTGTACTGTTGTGTATGCTTGCTTCTTCTTTACATCGATTGAGATGTTAGCCAGAACAAATCACCTCAATTTGCTTCTGTTTCATTACTATACATGTATTAAAATGTTAATCCACAGTGTTGCTGGAAGGAGATTTGGTTTTTAGGGACTGTACTGTTTTTATAGCAAGTTATGTCTGTCTAGAAACCTTATTATGCTTATTGTCGGGTAATTTGTTCATCCTTTATGGCAGTAAGTAATGATATTTTAGGAGCTATGATATGAGATTCTTCTGGAACTGCAAGTACCTGTCTTGTCTCTCTCAGTACTGACTAACGGGGACATGAGTTTGTTAGATAAGCCTCTCCTGGCTGTAGACCACTTATTTGTGTTAGAGATTGGTGAAGTTCTGGGTTTGGGTTTTTTTTGCCTTCTGAAACATGGAGAACTAGTGAGCCCAAGTAGATTGTGTAGAATGCAAAAAATTTTCAGAAGAGTTGCTTGTTAATGATCACTGCAAATTTTCATGCTTTTATGTGTTCATGCTTTTTGAATGCAGTTGGAAACAACAGCTGAAAAAGTCAAATAAGGGAAGGATAAGCAGCTTTAACTCCGTAAAATAACCCTTAGTGTAAATAACATTTGTTGCCTGTTGAGCTCCACTTTTTTCCCCTTCCACTGGGTGCATCAAATGTTCTACATGACTACTTTACAAATTAAAAGAACATATAGAGCATGGTGACCATACAAATAAAAACAATTTCATTTGAAATGGGCATTGTATTTGTGTTCAAATGCAATTACAGAACTCTAGCTTGTTCTGTAGCAGGTGGTCTGTAATAGTTGGATCTAGCAGGAACTGAGCAAGGCAGTTTCTATAGAGTATGAACACGAATTCTACCTTAAACTGATGCTTCAAACTGTAAAGAGAATGACACAATGAACATGTGATTTTATTATCAAGAACAACAGAATACATGTATGACAAATTGGCTTTGCATTTACTACAGAGAAGCAGAGCCGTGGTTAAATGAGGTTTGATCAGATTTTGAGTGTTGCCAAAGGAATATCTAAATTCTCATGACACTTCTTTTCTCTTGTTCTTCAATTTTGTTAGATCAGGGCTTCCTTTTGATTAGATTTTTTTTTTTCCTTCACTCTTTTCTATCCACATAATTCGTTTCTCTGAGATTTATAGGTGCTTTGCAGGACTTATTGAGTCAGGGGGTTTATCAACTCATGTTATCATGTCTCCCACAAGCTTCTAACAGTCAGTTGATTGCTTCTACTTGTTGCAGATTTCAGACAATTTCAGTATTTTTTTTAATTTATTTTTATTTTATGATCACTGAAATGAAAGCATCTAATCCTTTACTTCAAGGTCAGCTTTTTTCTTTTTTAATTCCTTTGTCTTTTAGCAGTTTTCCTGACTGGGTTTGGGGGGCCCTATCTGAATAACAATTCTTCCCACTGATTATGTAAAACAGATTGCAACTGGTAATATGCTGCAAAAGATTTTAGGAAAAACTATCTTCATTTTAGCCTCGTGGTACATAAGCTGTTTGATCCATTTTGAACACTGTTGACCAATTCAGTACCTAGCTGACATAGTTCTTCATTCTCTACATAAAATTATAGTGTGGGAACACATCCTTCATGTGTTTCTCCCTCTAACTGCCTGCTTTGAATATTCTTGTTACTTGACAGAGCAGAGTTTAGTTATATTTTTGGAGCCTAGGGCAGCACAGTATGAAATGAACAGATAAAATAACATAAAGTACCATGCATTTTATGAACTGAATGGTTAGATGCTCACAAGAGCCTTGTTACTACCAGCTCTATTTCAGAACAATCCAAAGAGTCATAAAGTTGTGAAAATTCTAATGTAATCTGCAGAAATATCATAAACAATATAAGAAAATACTAAACCATGAGTTTGGAAAAGTCTATGATATATTGATACTGGAAAGAATCTGGCATGGGCCGTGAAGATGATGATGGGACTACAAAGAAAAGCAGAGAGAGCTAGGACTGCTTAGCTTAGAGAAGGCTAAGCAGGGATCTCATCAATATGTACAAATACCTGAAGAGAGGTTTCAAAGAAGGTATAGCCAAACTCTTTTCAATGGTATCCAGTGACAGGATAAGAGGCAATGGGCACAAACTGTAAAACAGGAGGATCCCTCTGAAGACCTTCTCTGTAGCCTAGAGAAAATTTGAATGCCCCATCCCTGGAAGTGTTCAAGGCCAAGCTGGATGAGGCATTAAGCAATCTGACCTAATGAAATGTAAACCAACCCGGGGGGCTTGGAACTAAGGTCCCTTCTAACCCAAACTGTTCTGTTTCTATAATTGATCAGGAAACACTATTTTACTGTGAGGATGGCTGGGCATTAACACAGGTTTCCCAGTGAAGCTGCGGAAGCTTTCTCTTTGGAGATACTCAAAAAATGGCCTATACATGATCCTGGACAAGTGATGCTTGGTGGCCCTGCTTGAGCATGGGTTTGAACCACATGATTTCCAGATGTCTCTTCCAGCCTCAATAATTCTGTGATTTTTTGATTCTACTTATAATTTTTTTTTTTTCATGAATCATTCATTCAGTATCAATATGCATGTGTTGTCAATATCTGTGAACTTCTGTTCTGCTTTTCGTTGTGAACCTTAGCAGACAGATGATAAGCATTGACTGATCTAGCTCACAATTCCTTTTAGTGTTTTTTTAATTAACCTTATAAAGAACTGGAACACTACAAGGTAGAATCTGAGGGATTTACATGCCATCAGTACAGAGTGTATTTGTTAGAGCTTGGTTCACGTGCCCTGAGCTTCCATCTGTGTTATAACCACAAAGGAATAATCTATTATCATGATTGTTTTCCCTTTCAAACCAGCAGCATAAGAGGCTAACATTCTCCTCTCCTCTTCCCTTTCTTTCTTCAGTCTGGTGAACTTTATAAGGTACAGACCAGTACAAATGTTGCTGTTTTATGACCAGAGGTATTTTTAAGCTATTCATTTGTTATATTTCATAGTGTCAAGGTGGTAGATGGAGGCTGTCACGTTCTTTATTTCACTTCTCCCAGTCTGGAAGAGAAGGGAGATATAAATTGAATTTCTGATTTACTTTTACAGCAGCTTTAGGTTCTCCATATCGTCTTTTCTGTTATTTATTTGTTCATGGCTTTCCCTACTGCTATTTTAAAGGGAAACCCCACGCTTCTTCCACTTCCATGTATGGGAGCTGCAGGCTTTTTAGTTTAGGCAAAGGTTACTTTTCTGTCATTACACAAGATTGTTCAAAAGCATTTACTTCCCCAGATTTGTTGTCAAGAACAGTTTTCTTAGCCGATTATCTATTTACCATATCTGTACTGGTAACTGTATGGTTTATAACATGTTTGAAGTCACGGCTCTCCCAGAGGACATGATAGTGTAATTGAATGCATCTCATACAAAGGCTGCAGGAAGCACAGTCTTTGACGTTTCCTTTTTGTCCCTAAATGGTAGTGGTCAGGACAGCCAGAGGCAGCCCCTAAAAACGAGGCACCAGAGACTGACGTTTATGCGACTGCTGCTGAGACTACAGAGAAACTCCTCAATGAATATTTTACTTTCTGATCTCACTGATTTTTAGAGAAGATACTCATTTCAGATGGAATGTACAAGTCTGACACATTAAGGTAAAGGTTTGTCTCTCACATAACTTGCACTCATGTTTCTTTATTCTTCAATATGAGCAAAACTGTAGACAGCTGAAGAGTCAGAATTTAGTGCTGTCTCTTGTTTTTTTTGGTTGTTTTTTTTTTTTTTTTTTTTTTTTTTTGCAAGGCTCTTTATATATGTTACCAACAGGAAAGAAAAAAGCACTATCAGTAACTGCTGCCTTTTATCTGACAGGCTTCATAGAACTTCCACAAAATGTTGGTTCTGTGGTGAGGGCAGGTTTGACTTCTGGAAAAGTGACTGTAGTACAGTGTAGTGGCATTTGAACTCCACTATATGGAAAGTGTGAGGAAAATTAATATGTAGTTTATAAAAGTAAGGCTGAGCCTTCCCCCCCTCCCCCTCCCCTTTCCTCAGTTATTTGCCTTCTCCTGAATTGTAAAATGAAAGAAAATCAAATTATAATTTTAGGGTAAGAAAAACTTGTGGTGCTGCTGCCATTCAAGTTTTCACATTGTGCCACCAAAGAAATGCATCAAATATAGAGATGTTGGTGTTAAAAAAGGTGATGTGATGCAACTACAAAGATCTAATTTTTCATAAACAGCAGTTGAGTGATGTAAGCCACACTAAGATTTCTGCCGAAGAAAATAAATTATTTTTTCTTGTGTGAAAATACAAGAATTACAAACAATAATTTATATTTCCTATTGTACATGATGCAATGCTATTAAACTGATTATTTTTAATGTATAAAAGTACATTATGAGGGAAATTATAGAATTTGTTGAGCTGTACTCTCTGCAGCATGCCATTTAGATGTTACGAAATAAATACATGGTGGAGTTATTTGTACTCCAAGTAGGAATATGTACATTACAATATCCACAAATGAAGCAGTCATCTTCAGTGCTGCCAGGATCAGTAGTATCTGTTACACAATGCAAAATAGAGGGAGTTATCCTGTTGGCTATGTAAGTTGTGTACTTTTTTTAGGGTTAAATTTTTGTCCTGAAAGGCATAGATATTCCCCTGTTACAGTAGGATAACTTGATAGTGCTGCATTTCCAGCCAGTAACAGGTCAATAGATGAATTCACCTTCAGCATCACCAGAAGCACACTACTTACAGTTTTTTATTTTTTTAAAAATGCAGAAAAGGAAGTCAAACCCCTCTGGGTAACTTGAAGGGAATGAGAGCAGAGAAAAGACTTAAAAGTGAAGTCTAAGTAAGCCACATGCTGGCAAAATTGAAAAATGAAACTTTGGGAAAATGAAACATTGAAGATGGAAATTCAGACTTCTGCATTTACATTTTAAGAAACATTCTGACAGACTGACTTTTTAAAGGAAGTTCTCTGGAAACTGGAAAGAGACTGCTCCACTATGGCAACCTGGCATTAAGACTTGGAGACTGTGAAGTCTTACTCTGTTATAAATGTGCATAAATTATAGATCATTATGCTACCAAAAACCTCTGTCAAGAAAACCTCATAATACCAATGTAATGTTAGAAGGGAGGCATTCTTTGTTACAGTGCTGGATGCACGTGGAATCTTTCCTCCAAACGTGCATAACCAGGGTTTAAACATTCAGATATTTATAACTGAAATTATTAAATATTCAAATATCCTATTTTACATTCCAGTTTTGATTGGTCATAACAAACACACACCATATGCTAATTTCTATACATACACACAAGCTTTTTCTGTTGTTCTAAATTGAACCTGGGGTGTAATTTGAATCTGTGGGTATTGAGTTGGAGGTCATGATCTCCCCCTGCCAGAATTATCTTTCACCTACATTGGCGTATTTTTCCTCATTTTCTTGTCAAGTGGATTATAATCATTTATCTTGAAAAGATAGCTGTTCTTTGACTTCTCCTGAGACCATGTTGACCTCTGGGGAAGGGACTATACAATGGCAACATAGTAGCATAGGCAATAAAACAAAACTTCACAATTGTAACTGATTACCTAGTTACAGAGTCTGTTTCAGTTCTATGGTTACAATTATATGCCTAGGAGGACATACAATTCTTACATTAAGTACTAGAGTAAACGAGTGGCCCTGAAATTTTACAAGATTGAAAAAATGAGAATGAATGCAAATAACTGCAAAAAAAAGTAACGTAAAAAATACACTCACATCTTTTCCAAGCCATTTACTGGATTCAGAAATAATTAACAAAAAAGACAACTCCTGATGGAAAATGTTGATAGTCTAGTGGGAGACACCATCCAGAAAAATCAAGTTATACCACATTAATTTTTCATTCTCTTAGTATTATAGCCTTTATGAAGCTCAGCTTGAAATTTCAATGGCAGGTCTTGTCCTGTTGTATACCATTTGTTTGCATATGAATCCAGAAAAGATTTCTTACTCTAAGCTTTAAAAAAGTTTGGAAACCCTGGGAATATAATAGGAAATAGAGTTACTTCTGCAGGCAAGAATTTCTGTATAGGGAACTATTTGAGAATCTTTCTGACACTGTTAAGACACTTCTGTTCAATTTCACCTTTAAATAGTACTGTTAGAAATGAACATGGACATTTACCTCCTAGTCACCAAAGTACACTATCTTAAGCTGTTATCTGTAGCTGAATCAGAAAGGATTTAGAAACAAGACCACAACTGGGCTATTCAAATGGCCAATTGTTTGTACCTAGATTATCTAGGTAGCATGGACATTGTCCAGTTTGTTTTTCTGCCCCCTCCCCATTCTGCTACTACTTCATATATGTAATTTGCTTGAAAAGTGGTTGTTTGGAAGACTATCACTGTGTGAATCCGAACACCTGTCTCTTGGGGCAGCCAACAAGAAACAAAAAAATGTCTATTCTATTTTGAACCTTGATTTTTTATTTTAATACAGTATTGCACAGTTTTTTTACCAAAGTACTGCACAAAATAGTATTTCAGTTTCAGTGTTCTAAGTGGTTTGCTTTCATTTATTTAAGATATGAGTACTTGTAAGCTATCTTTTAGCCATCTATTTTTTTACCCATGGGAAGTCTCTGACAAGAGCCCTTTTTGATCCTTAACGTCCTTAACTCCTTGGTACTGGAAAAACTTGGCAGTAAATATGCTTCTATAGCCATTCATTTCATGGAGTATCATTTTCATTGTTTGTTTATGGCAAGCATTCTTGTAACAACTGATGGAAAACCTGAATGCCTTGAGGATGCTGCAGTAGCTTTTTTAATGCTGGATTTTTTTGTAGCTGTTCTCATTGCTGACTCTGGAGCTGTAAGAATATAGCTGTGGCTCCAGTGTGACTTTGGTTCCCCAGTCTTCGCATGGCAAACTGCTTTCTGTCTAGAGAGAGTAAAAGGAGTAGTCTGGCCCTCTGGCCTATATATGTACTGTCTTCCTTTAGACAATGTTTTTATGACTTATTTACTGCATGGTTTCCTTTATTCTGGTCTGGAGGAATTCCCTGGTGGTTTACATCTGACCCTATTTCTCAATCCCTTGTGCTCCCTAGCACTTTCTTTGCAAAAGGATTGAATGTCCCTTTATCTCTTATAATCATTGTGAGATTGGAAAAAAGTATTGTACATGATCTGGTGGTGGTGGTAAACATGAGTGGTACTCTCTGACTGCCTGAAAAGCTTCAGTTTCCTCTTGACTAGTTGATTTGCATGGTTTATAAAAAAAAAAATCCTAAAGATGCTTCAAATAGTGGGAAGCTCAGAAAAGACTATTTTTTCTTTGGTAATGCATAAAATTGTTTTTCATAGACTACTGATCAATTTATAGGGGTAGTAATAGAGGCAATTCTTTCAGTTGCTATATCATGACACTATGCAGTGTGCACTGTTGCACTGTATACTTTTCAATATTGCACTTTTCCTGAGGTCCAAATGACTTTTATCCTATATGTAAAAGACTGTTGTGAAGATACAGTTATAAGTTTCATTGTGACTTCCAAACTTTCAGCATAGTTGCTGAAGAACAATCAGAATTTGTATTTCCCAGATTCCACCAAAGCAATCATTGCCCATCAGAAATGTAACTTGTTGCTAAACTATTAGCTTGTAATTGTTAGGTAACACCTCACCTATCTCTGGAATTTATTGGATCAGAGACTAATTTTATATTTAATTGCCCTGGAAAAGTGTCCAGGTAGTTATTTGAGGGAAAAAAAAAACAAAACAAAACAAAACAAAAAACCGATAACCATCAAATTCTCTTTTCTTGCCTCTTTCTGTGGACTTATAAAGAGAAGTGGTGGCTCCCAACACATACCAGTTTTGAAAGATCTGCCAACTTTATAATTAAGGCTTGCTCTCAGTAGGAAAATCAATCCAACTTAATTAGCATTATGTAAAACAGAAGAAGTAATGTAGGTAAATGCAACAACAAAAGGTATTGTACAACAAAGCGTACGTAGTTAGTCTCTTTCAGTCTTTAGCTCCTAAGTCCTAGTGAAGATGCAGTGATTTCCATTTCCAAGATTGTGATCATGACTAAAGGGAGTCACAGGATCTACAATGAATTGCTGAATCATGATGAAATTGCTAATAGTTTTTCATTCGCTTTGCTATTTATATTTATATATTCACTTAACATATCTGGATGTTTATCTTCCTTGTCATAAAATAAATCTCTGAAGAAACAAAAATCCCTGAGAGCAGGAACCTATCCTTGGGCCTGCTCCAAGGACTGCTTGTTATCTTCAGTGAGCCTGAAGAGAATTCACACTTATGAACTGAGTAAGAAATGCACGCAATGGAGGTATAAGTGTTGATATGTCTGTAAGGAAGTCATGACTTCCTCTGTTATTTGAAACGTTGCTCTATCATCCACAGTTGTTTGGGAATGTTTATTTTCCAGATTAAACATTTCTTCCAGAATGGCACAGAAGAGTGAAGGTACCATTAGAGCGCTTACGGGAGGGGGAGCCAAGAGCCCTGCACTGTAACAGCTCAGACAATAGCAGGGTAGTTGGAGGAGCCTGACATCAGGCACCACTGTTGATATGGACAGTGGATGGACCAGGACATGGGCCAGCTTGATGGGGCCCATGGCAAAGCAGGGCAGGGCTGTAGGGAGCTGGACACCAGCACTTCTGTAGCATTGCAGGGATAAGGACTGGCAGCCCTGGGGGCTGCAATGGAGTCCTGGGACCTGGCCAGGGTTTAGGGGAGCACCCAGGGATGGGCAGATCTCAGAATGATACTTTCTCAAGAATTAGGTCTAGTATTTTTGTAAATGTGATCGGTTTGGTTTATTTCTATCATAAGTAGGTCCTACCTCTCCAAAGTGAGGGGGATCTACAATTTATTAGAAATTTCTGTGGTTTCCAGGGAAGGGGATGTGGATTCTTCCATGTCTTCACAAAACCTTAATTTGTTTCTTTGATTATTTAGAATCATAGAATCATAGCATAGTAAGGTTTGGAAAGGACCTTAAGATCATCTAGTTCCAATCCCCCTGCCATGGGCAGGGACAACTCACACGAAACCATGCCCCCCAAGGCTATGTCCAACCTGGCCTTGAACACTGCCAGTGATGGAGCATTCACAACTTCCCTGGGCAACCCATTCCA